>BDUI01004598.1:31464-65832 GCA_002335545.1 Apodemus speciosus
AATCATTTTGAATACCTAAAAAAACAATGTCTTTTTAAATCACTCACACACACACACACACACACACACACACACACGCACACGCACACGCACACGCACACGCACACGCACACACACATTTGTGAGTTCTTCAAATTCAACCTGTAATAAAATAATGTATATTATTATTACTAATAATAAGTTTTATCAGTAAGTATGAATAAGAATACCAATTCCATTGGATACCATTAAATATTACAGTAATACATCTTATAAATGTCTACAATTAAATCTAAAAACAAATCATTTGGGCTATTATTGAAAATGACTGTTAGTGATAGGCAGTTATCACAGCTGTAAACTCAAGTACACCTTAGACTACGCTTCTGTTATTTGTAGCAAGTTTCCTATTGAGCAGCTACTAGACTTGTTTGAGAGCTCAGAAACAAAGCCTTGACTATCCAGGTTGTAAAACTCAACGCAGCCATACCTTTGCTGCAGCATCATCCGCCTCCCGCTTATGTTTGCTTATGCTGTGGTCTAACTCCTTAATTTTAAGCTGAGAATCATTGTTTTGCAAATTGTGTTTTGCCACTTCTGCACATTTCTSTTTAATTATGTTGTCCTGGGCTGCTATTATTTCTTTTTGCTTCATCAGCTCATCTTGAGCTTTATTTACTGATTCCTAAAATAACAACAAAAAGAAACATTAATGAATATAAGTAAAGTAATAAGTAAGTATTTTAATTCTGCTCCAAGTGTGTCTGACAGACGTTTGGAAAACATGTCAATATGACTACATGCAATGGCCGTATTACCCTTCACATTTTAAACACAGAGTAAAATGAGTCAGATTACCACTACAAGAACCCGGCTGATACACAATCCACGCTATAAACAAGACTACATGTAGTTTACATGTAGTGTAAGAGGAATGAGTGCCTTGGAGGAGGGACTGCAAACTCTGACCTGCTAAGTCTCTCAGTTTAAAAAGTGAAGTTCTGGGCAGTTAACAAGATAAACTGAGAGATCTCCAAAGAATAGGAAGGGCAAAGACAGGGACTCAAGTAAGATAGAGTGACCTGGGAAGTTTCCCTTCTACAAAAGTAAGGAGGTAAGAGTCCACCTCTGGTAAGTCACAGCATTTGATTTGAACACAGGGGTCAAAAGTAAATGAAGAGAGACCTTTTTGTGGAAATCAACACTCTCAGTGCAAAGAAAACTTTCTTACCCTGACTTTCAGGGCCAGCTGCTCCACCTAAGTGGAGGCTACCTAACTTTCAAAAGACTAAGTACAGGTATGGCTCCCCTGCTCGGAACTCCCTCAAGCCCCTAGGCTGTATCCTGGATTTTGAATGTCCTTGGAAAGATAAGATCATAAACTCAAAGGACAAAGTTTACAGAGACAAAAGGAGAAAAACCCTAGCTCTTCTAACACTCACAGGAAGAGGGAAGAAAACTAAGACAAAGCGAAGTTAAGTACAATTATCTACCAAAAGGCTCTAAGAAATGACTTAAGTAAGCATTAATAATAATTTAGATGGGRAGSGGCACATTAGAGAAATGACATAATCCCAAGCAACAAGGTTCTACACCTCAGATTGTTACATGCACTCAGAGTGATTTAATTTCTTTATAATGCCTAGCTGTGTTCACTAATGGTCTTCTGCCCAAGGAAAAAAGGTTTAAGACTCATCTTAAAATCTAAAGATACTTTAGTTCTTAAAACCCTTTGAAGAAAAAAAAATGAAAGAGTAAAACTGATACATTAAAGGGGAAGTACTACACAGCCTTATCAACTCCTAAGTACAAGCGACAGAGCACGCTTACGCTTAAGAAGATCAAGCAGAGACTGACAAAGGGCACTGCAGACATAGTGCCAGTGTTTGTTGCATTGGGAGAAAATACACAAGAGCCCTATCACTTCAGACTGAGCAGAAATGGAGTTTTAATCTTGTTTGTCTCAAGCCAATTAGTTAGTAGGAAGTTAATTTCTTTCCTTAGCTCTCAGGGAGTGTGTTTATCTGCTCCATCAGCAAAAGGAAATAATTTGTAAGGTAAAGCTTGGCTGAACAACCTTTAAAAACTAACTCATCTATCTTACAGTTTCCTATTGAAAGAAAAATATGATGTTGATAGAGCATAGTGTAAGACAGAGGAAGAAATTAAGGTGAAAAAAATCAAAATAAAGGAAACCAGAACAACAAAAATTAAAATTTACCTTGGAGGCAAGAAAGGAAAATTAAACAGAAATTGTGCAAAACATCCAATCAACACGAACTATACACCTGTCATGAATTATAAGTTCTTAGACAGAAAAAGAATAGTTAAAAATTGCTATTCTGCTACTAATGTAGTATGTAATAATGTTAGCAAAATGGAATGTAATCAGAAATCATGTCAAGAGCAAGCAAATACTTTCTAAAATACCAAAGGCTACATGAAGAAGTAATCATTCTCATGGAAACCACTGAAAGGCATCTCTAGAGACTGGCTCTCTTGGGATGGGGGGATACAGGAAGCCCATGGGAGTGACTCAAGCTGAGATTCCTCCCAGAAGGGGTATATAAACCCAAGTAGCCACCTCTTGTAGGCAGGGAGGACTTCTAGGGGAGGGAGGGCAACATCAATCCACCCACAAAACCTTCAACCCAAAGTTTGTCTTGTCTACAAGATGTGCAGGGATAAAGATGGAGCAGACTGTGGGAACAACAGCCAACCACCGACTGCCCCAACACAAGACCCATCCCATGTGCAAGAGTCAACCGGACCCTATTATATTCTACTATGTTTGCAGTCAGGAACTGTCTCCCGGGACACTTCATCTAGCAGCAGATGGAGGTAGATGCAGAGACCCAACATCAAACATTAGGAAGAGGTTGGGGAGTCTTGTGGAATCAAGGATACAAATGAACGAGAAGACCTACAGAATCAACTAAACTAGGACCAGAGGGGCTCACAGCGCCTGGACCGCTAACCAAGGAGCATGTAGGAGCTGGACCTACACCCTTTAGACATTTGTGGCAATGTACTACTTGGTCTTCATATCGGTCCCCTAACAAGTGGAGTGGGGGCTGCCTCAGTCTCTGTTCCTTGCCATCAGCTCCCCTACTTGGACTGCCTGGTTGGGCCTCAGTGGGAGAGGATGTGTTTAGTCCTGCTGGGACTAGATGTTTCAGGGTGGGGTGGTAAAAGGCAGATCTCCTTCTCTGAAAAGAAGGGGAGGGAGCATTGGGGGGAGTAATTTGTAAGGGTGGGACTGGGAAAAGAGGGGGAGGGGGCTGTAATTAGGATGTAAAATGAAAAATAAAATTAAAATAAAAAAATCATTCTCAAGGGAGAAGATAACAGGAAACAATAGAAGTACATGGCACAGGTAAAATGCTCTTTATTATAAAGTTCCTATGTGGATGGAAGACCTCTGTGAATACTATGTGTATTTAATTAACACAAAACTCACGTTACCCAAGAACAGCATCTCAACTAAAAGCCCAAATACTTGAAAAATGAAGGTTATGCTATAGATGCAGGAGAAATACTACAAAAGACAATTTAAAATGATTAAAACAGGCCTGAGAACAAGAGTCTGTGAATCTTAGCTTTCAGTCCTGCTTCTGAGAACTGTCCGTTTCTCCCTTCTCAGATGCTTCTGTTGCTGCTTTCAGAGACTGTCCGGAGGCAGAGCTGTACTTGCTGGTTCAGGGAGTTGTCTAAAGGTACGCTTACCAAGTAGAGGGGACAGTACCATGCATGTCCCAGCATGCGGCGTCACATAGTTCCAGGCTGGCTACTGCCCAAAGACCAGTGCTCACCGAAACTTGTTTCTCAGTATCCACATACACTACCTTTCTGTGGACAGCTTTCTCTAGCAAACCCAAATCATTAACAAATTAGTCATGGCTGTGCTGTTAGATCTCTGGTCCTCAGCCTTGTGAGTAAAGTGGGGCTCCGAGGCTACATCTGGGCATCAGTCGCCTCAGTCCTGGGGGTAATACCTCCTTTTTTCTGTTGTTCTTATGTTCTTTAGAATTCTCTTTACCTCTAGTGATCAATCCCATACAGTTATTGTTTTTCTTTAAACTCTGTTCATTTTACTTCATGGATTTGAGAAGACTCAAAATTAAAATTTGCTGCGATTTTATAACTTTCTGGAATCCCCATTTCACCTCATGCTCTGATCATAAATGAAAAGACTTAAAAGCACTAAATCAATCATATAAACTCAACATTTCATAAGTAAATGAGCATTAAATTTTGGGCTAGGGGCCAGGCCCACCCATAGCATCAAAGTTGCCTTGCAGAAAGAATATGGCGACACCGTACCATAGCTTCTGAATCGGAAACTAACAGACTCCCCAGGCGACCAATGCCAGGAAGAGAGCAGGGATAGAATCTTACTTTCTTAAAGACTTACAGGCTCAGGTTATGAGACGGTAAGAGAAAGAGTGCGACCCTGACACATCTCTCACTCTGATAATGGGTACCCTGGAACTCCTCTCGACCTCCCCCACATCCTGTATGTCAGTAACAAGATGCCTGCCTTTCTTCCTCCCTCCCTCCCTAACCCCAGCCCCCAATTTTGGCCAGCCTAAGTCCCATAGCTCATCTGAAAGACATTTCTGTGAAATGCTCAGCAACTACCTGACAAGGGACCTCGTCCCTCTTTCCCTGAAATGGAAGAAAGACCTACGCTCTCCCAGCCGGGAGCGCCCTGCCACATCACGCTGTGTGGAACTGTAGCCCGGGGCTTGACCTCTCAGAGCCAGCCCGTCCATGCACACGCACAACGTGCTCTCATCTGTCAAGTTAATAATCGACTCCTAATAAACCTCTAACCCAAAAGACAGTCTGCTTCAGTGTGCTCCTTAAACCCAAACGCAAACCTTTCTACAAATGTTTTTAAATTTCTCCAATTTGGTAACAAATCCTACCTTATTTTTAGCGACCTCWGCGGCAATTATTTCAATCTGACCTTCATAGGCCTTGATGGCTTCCCTCACAGCATCAAGCTGCTGCTCATTAGATGCTTGCTCTCTTCTGAGCTCCTCCAGCTCCAGAGTGATAGCTTCAACCTCCTACAGAAACACACATTTAAGCTTAACTGCTGGCAAGGAATTTAGCTTCATACAGAGATAAAAATTAACATTATTCTCATTTAAGTATGACCATTTAGTATTAAACTACCAACAAAACAAGCTGCTATCTCAGAAGAAAAAGAAAACAGAAACTAATCCCTTTTAAAATCCTGTAAATTTTGAGTTTAGAAAATTGCGTAATTATTTCATTTATCTGTAATTATACTATAGAACAATTACAAAATTCTACATAACATATGAAGTAGTGAGCTTTAGTGACAACATTTTTCAGTGTGCAAAGGCCTTTGTATCTTGATTTTGTTTCCTAACATAGATTTTTGGTTCACTGGAAAATTTTTCTGAAGCTGTTTAATGAAAAAAATTTAAGCCGGGTAGAGAGTTTGTAAAATTTAGAGTGCAGTATTTAGAGACATAAATACATTCGAATACCAGCTCTGTCACTATGCAAAAAGTATTAAAGATCAGTCTTCAATTTTATGTCACCTTGTTAATACAGCATGCTTAACTTCAGTATCTAACAGTTCATATCCACAAGGTAACGATAAATAGGAACGTCAATCTGTTAATCCTCACATCATCATGATTTGCTTGACTCAATTGCAGCATTTACAGAACAGTGTCTGGCTTGTAAGAAGCATAATTTACAACTTACTTAACTTGTTTAAATTTTGGAATCAACACTGGTGAGTGGCCAGCCCCTGACATGTCATCACTTTCTGTTGTACACTGGTTTTAAAAGATTGCTAAGTAAGGGCTTACCTGTTGTTTTTCTTTCATTTTCTTGCTAGATGCATCTGCCTTTGTTTTGGCACAATCCAGTTTTTTCTGAGCATCCTTCAGTTCTTTCTCTCTTTCAGCTTCTGCATTTTTCATTTTATTCTCCAATGCTTCATACTTTTCTTCAGCTTTCTTTTGGATTTCCTTTGTGCTTTTTAATGTCTCCTCACTTTCCTCTGAATCACAAGGTAGTTAAACATGGCTAACTTGATAACACAGACAAAAGCTTATAATCAAATCAATTTAAGAAACGTTTTGAAAAATTAAAAGCTAGAGTTTGAATATTTTAAATCATTTTAGCTATGTTTTGGAACTGGCATAATGAAACAGAAATCCTATTAAAAGCAGTATTTGAGTTACCTAACGATGTCTGAAGTTATTTCTTCTGAGAGATTAGTTTGTATTTGGGATGCAGAGGCATGTTTTTGTTTTTAAAATAAGGATAAAACTCAACCTTGCATTAACAAAGCCTATGCTGGCCTACTGAATTACATCTCCTACCTTACAGCTCAAATTAGCACTGTGTTGCACTATTTTCCATGACATTAGTTAGCTCTAGCTTACATTGGTTCTGCCTACTATGCCCAACCACACAGCCTTCCATGACAATAGAGGACCAGGACAACTAGTTTGAACTGAAGTAAACAAGGAAGAACGGATATACTCCTGACTTGTATCACATCTATCACAGCTAGGATCATGGTACAAATATAGTTCCAGAAGCTAGCAGTGAACAATTTTCTATTGCTCTTCAGTGCAGAATAGAAACATTAGCAGAGAAATTCACCTGTAGACTTTTATAATAATTAATGACAAAAATAAAACAAGCTGCTATACAATTAAATTGAAATGAAAGGAGGGAAGGAAGCTTCTTAAAAAAAATATGGAACACTTCAGGAATTTGCACAGGATAATGTCTGAACACAGTACATAAATGATGTTGTTTGTCAGATTGCTAAGACCTTGTGAGAAACCTCCAAGTAAACAAGAGGAGCTACAAAATGCATTGTATTGAACATTTTGTATGTAAACAATGGGAGAAAACAAATCACCTACCGGAAAAATGGGCAAATAGGAAGCTTACAAGAATAGAAACCCAAAGATGTGATAAACATACAAAAAGTATCCCAAACTTTAATGATGAACAAAGTGCAAATTAAATACTAGCTTAAATATTCATGCCATCTGCTAACAACTGTAAGATTAGAGAATCTTAAAACATCTAGAAAAAGATTTAAAGGAATGAGATTTTTTCCATTATGATGTTAGGGAATATTGGGTGTTTTTTAAAAACAAAACAAAACAAAAAAACCACACAATTTTGACAATGCATGATAAAAATGAGGATGATCACAACCTAAGACCCAAAAGTCCCAGCCTTGAATCTATCCTACAGAAAAATGCCCATGTGTGTTTTGAGCATCAGATCTTCTGAGTTTAAAACAAATGAGAGCAGCACAGAGATTAGGCACAGTGGGACAGTGGGTTTCATCTTACCAATGGTTTTTTTAAGGGCATCTAATTCTTCTTGTTGCTTATGATAAGAGCTTTGCTGAAGTTTAGTTTGCAACAAGTCTCCCTCCTCTGTCTTCATCTCCCACTGCTGTTTCAGTTGGCGATACCTGAAAAGACAAGTTTCTAAGTATCCTTGGTGTCTGAGCCATGCATTCAAACATGAAGCTCTTACCTAAAGCAATACAAATAAAATAACCTCACCTACTACAAACAGAATGCGATGACAATGGTTACCATGGAAAGCTATCACTTCAGGTAAACTGTAAATGAGGACACCAAACAACTATTTTCAATCTTTAATTTTACAAAGCACTAGAAGTGATCTTTGAATAAATTGAGTTTATGTAAATGTATTAATATACTTGTATCTATACAACCACTAATTACTAGAAAAATAAAGTTAATGCCAATTCATAATATATAAACAATATATAAAAATATATAAAAATTGCCTGAATCTGGCTACCTACTTATTAATTCCTATTTTCAAATGTCAGTAATAATAATGTTACCCACTTTTTATAGTGAAGCAGAAATTTAAGAAGTCATGGGATTCACCTGAAGTATTTGTAATAAGCTTTTTTAGCAATGCTATACTTCTACTTATGTTCTGGCTCCTCATCTCCTTGGAAAGTATTTAGCTAACTCAGATCCAGTGAGACTTCAAGTTCATATAAACTCACAACACTAGAAATTCATTTGCTCTGAGGAGAAAGGATTGACCTAAATCTAAACACTATCTTGAGTATTAAAACATTAAAAATGTGGGAGAAAATGGGTGTTTTCACACAATTTCATACTGGCATGGCCACTCTAAAAGAATATGAACATCTCTTCCAAACATACAGCAGATCTCACATCTTAGTGCAATTTTAGCTTCAGGAATTGAAAGCTATTGGCTTACACAAATCATTTTATCTTTTAGATTTATTTTACATTTATTCAGTATTGTAAATTCTAAACAAAGTGTTTTTCACCAGTCCATGTCTACCATCTTCAGAGGGACTGGGAAAATTACAATTATATTTCAAGCAGTATTTGTAACTTTTYAATACTTGATGCAGAAGCATTATGGCAAGCACTGACTTCGGGCTGACTCTAAGGCCTATATTCACAGTAAGGTAGTTGTGTTTGGCAAGGGTTTTCCTGGTCATCCTACCAAATTTTAGGGCTGACAACTGTTGAATTCTATACCACATTGAGCAAATTCCAAGATCTCACGTGTCCTCTGGAGCATACCCCACCAAACCTAGATGGCTACCAACACCACATATTTTTTCAAGAAGAAGCTCTTTTGTATTTACTTAATTAGACCCTGGTAACTTCTTTAACAAAGATAGCCTTTTAAATCAGAGGGAAAAAAGTGGGTAAAAAATTAAACTCAAAATTTATTCTAAACTTAAAATAAAATCAGATAGTAAATTTCTAATAATTTTCTCTCATGCAGAATGTGTATAGCTTAATCCAATATAGACTCTTACTTTTCAGCAACATTTTTAAGACCTGCTAACTCCTCTTGTAGAGCATGCAGTTCATTCTCTTTGGTCTTCAGCTCATCTTGAACCTCTTTGAGTTCTTGAAACTTGGTTAAAATAGAAGCTGCCTGGGACCTGGCACCTGGATTGAAGCAAATTAACAGAGGCTTTGGTTACTACGCTACCAAATGCTTATTATTCTTTTCTCAAAAAATTATACCAGAAATGATAAAACAGCACATCCTACAGTGAACTTATGACAGTAAGGAATCTATTCCAATACACAAGCCTTAACAAATACATAGTTGATTAAAAAACAATTCTTGGTAGATGTGGTAGTTTATTGATTCAAAATGACCACTGCTCTATCTATTTTATCTATCTTGTTAAAGTTTTCACTCCAGATATTGAATTTGGCCATATAATTTTTTTCTGTCCAATGAAAGAAACCTAACCCTTGAGCATTAGTATATAATTTTCCATTTGCCCTAAGGAAAACATGCTGAAAAGAGGAATTCTTCAGAACGAGTCACAGTAAGAGAACAGGGAGCAGAGCCATTTTGTTACCACCTCACAACTTGGCCTAGACTCTCAAGATGCAGTAAAACCCATCAGAATAAACTGTCTTCACATATTGTACAAGCAAAGATACTCATCTAGCAGCGAGAGCTTCAAATACTACACTAACAAGGAAGCTCTGTAGGTTGGATGGAAAGGATGTTAATGTTAATGATACCATTAGAGCCAATAAAACAGTATCATACATATGCCACTGCTTAAACAGAAACTCCAAGCACATCTGAAACAATAAACACAAGAATTTCTTCTGCTTTACATTATTATCTTCCAATGCAGACAGTACTCATTTGATAATGTTTTAGGAGTGTGATATTTGATCACTTAATTAATACAACTGGCCTACAAAGACACTAAGTCTTGGACTGGAGAAATGGCTCAGTGGTTTAAGAGTATTTCCTGCTTATCCGCAGGACCAGAGTTTAGTTCTGGTTGGGGAAATCACAACTAACTACATGCTCAAGGAGATCTAATGCCAGCTTCTGGCGGCAACCACACACATAAACACACATATACCATCATGTACATAAATAACAGCAAGTCTTACAAATGAACATTTTAAAGGATATTAAATTAGGTTAAGAACACAAGCTACAACCAGAATGCTGGGATTCCAACTCCAAATTTGTGCAAATTACTAAGTTACTTAACTAGTGGTTTTTAATTTCTGCAACTGCATATCAGAGATATTCTGATTATATTCTGATATTTTCTGATATATTCGTATCTTAAAGTTGTTATAATGATTATTTATGTACTAATAAATTCATAATACATAAGTTTATATTTAAATATTCATAAGGCTCATAGAATGGGGCTTTATAAAATTCACTATACATGTATTATCCAATTACCAGTTTACTATTTGTTTTAGGACCCTGAAAAGCAGCTAGTGCAAGTAAAAAAATTATTCTCATTTTATTAATGGTGAAGAGTCACATGTGGCTAGTGGATACTGTACTCAAGACAACAGTCTTCAATATTTTCTGGTACAGAGCAAATATTATTCAATGTTATTATATTATTAGGCCAGAGTATTAGAGGATAATCACTGATTTCAATTCATTTAGGCACCACTTCAAGATTCAACAAGGGTAACAGCACACTGCAAAGTAAGTTATTCAATTTCTTGAGAAAATGGGTAGACTAAGAATTTACAAAGTAGCCGGGCGGTGGTGGCGCACGCCTTTAATCCCAGCACTTGGGAGGCAGAGGCAGAGGCAGGTGGATTTCTGAGTTCGAGGCCAGCCTGATCTACAGAGTGAGTTCCAGGACAGCCAGGGCTATACAGAGAAACCCTATCTCGAAAAAAAAAAAAAAMAAAAAACAAAAAACAAAACAAAAAAAACCTTTGCGACTGCACTTGAGCAGAAAGTATGCATAAGCAAGCCCATATTTCCATCACTACCTGTGATGACTTGTATATGTTTGGCCTAGGAAGTGGCGCCATTAGGAGTTATGGACTTTTTGGAGTGAGTGTAGCCTTGGTAGAGTAGGTGTGTCACTGTGGGTGTGGGTTTTAAGACCCTAGTTCTAGCTGCCTGGAAGCCAGTATTCTCCTAGCAGCCTTCAGATGGAGATGTAGAACTCTTAGCTCCTCCTGTGTCTTGTCTGTCTAGATGCTGCCATCTTCTTGCCTTGATGATAATGGGCTGAACTTCTGAACCTGTAAGCCAGCCCCAATTAAATGTTGTCCTTCAAGGGTGGCCTTGGTCATGGTATTTGTTCCACATCCAGGAAATACTCCTAACGTATTAGTTAACCCTAACCAAGACACTACCCCAGTGACTGGCCTAGTCTAAGAACAAACAGGAAGAGACTTTAGAGGAATGAGCTACTGAGCTGATCCATGATAGTGAATCATAAGCCACTTGAGGGCTTCGACACTATTCTGTACTTTAAAAAGTAACTGGGAAATAGAAACTATTTACCAGAGAATTATTAAGTAGATAAACAACATACCTCCACTCAATGTTCCATGAGGATCAAATATATCACCCCCAAGGGTTACAGTTCTGGTCATTATCCTTTTATCAAAGGCCACTTTTTTGGCATTATCCATATTGTTACAAACAAACGTTGTTCCAAAGACAAATTCCATTGCTTTCTGAAGTTCTGGTTTGTAGTCAACCAAGGAAAGAGCTACATGAACGTTGTCAGGGCCAACCTACAGGGGGAAAAAAGATGTATCACAGGACACACTACTTTCTTTGAAATAAAAACTAGTAAGAACTGCAACAAAATATATTAAATTGTATACACCTAGTAATATTTTTTTATTTAAAATATAGTTTTAACACTGAAAGCCCTATTACCAACTAAAATAGTGTAACTACTAAGCACTAGGGTGGTGGTAGCTCACTCCTTTAATCCTGGCACTCGGAAGGCAAAGGCAGGTGGATGCTTGCGTTCAAGACTAGCCTGACCTACAGAATGAATTCCAAGACAGCCAAAGCTACACAGAGAAACCTTGTATGGGGCAAGGGGGGGGGGGGGCAGGGAGCGCTACAAAGCACAAACTACTAAGCACTGTAAGTTTCTTTCAGGAAGGCGATACCAAGTTTGCACATCTAAATCAGTTATATAAATACAACCATTAATTAAAGTGCAGTAATCTTTATATCAGCATAGTTAGAGAATTTTGGTTTCAATTGTTAATAATTTTGCTTTTTTATTCAAATGAACTACAGCAGTCACTTTAAAAAACCAGAAACAAACACAATGACTAACTAAAAGGATAAAAAGAACAGGCTGAGCCCTAGTCTTCCTCTGCAAACACAGCCTCTTTGTGAATTTTGCTTACAAGGGCAACCTTTCCCATTTTCTTAGAAGAACTAAGAACTAAGCATTGTTTGACAACAGCAAAACAACAAAGGCAGCATCACGCACAAACTCTTGCTGGTGTTTGAAATTCCAACTCACTAAACCAGGACTTAAATCACAGGCAAATTAATTTTGTGAACATTCCTAACACAAACTAAAACAAACAAACAAACAAACAAAAACCACTTTMAACTACAAGGGCATTTTGAAATAATTTTGACTGAAATTTTCTCAATCATACTAAAGACACTGGCTATCTGCTATTTCTGGGTCTCACCTAACTTCTGAACTCAAAACCTTTATAAAGCTGCTCAATAATAAGATCATTGTGTTGAAAATATATCTGGCTTCTATTTAAAAATGTTTTTTTTTTTTATGTGAATTGGTGTTTTCCTGCATGTATGTCTCTACGAGGGTGTGAAACCCCCCAAAGTCAGAGTTACACAGAGCTGTGCGCTGCCATGAGGGTACTGGGAACGGAACTCGGCTCCTTTGGAAGAGCAGCCCGTGCTCTTAACTGGGAGCCTTCTCTCTAGCAGCTTCATGTTTGTAGCCACCATTTACCACCCAAGTGGGGTGCTGGAGAGAAGGCTGCTAAGAACAGTGGCTGTTCTTCCAGGACAGTTCCGCTCTCTGTGTCCAGTCAGGCAGGTTGTAACCCTGGCTCCAGGGTATCCAAGGCCATGAGCACACAGCATATATCCATACACATCCTTAAATAAAATAAATAATAATAATAATGAAACTTTTAAAAATAATATAAATACATAGTAAAATAAAAATGTATTTCCTTGTAAGCAGATACACTACAATAGGGGCCACATTATCAGTTGTTCAGAATTCTACATGAGTATCTACCTTAAAATTACTATTTGCTAAAGCTAAAAGAATGAGATAAACATTTAATTAAGACAAAATAAGACTTACAAGATTCTGAGCGACCCTCAGTGTTTCAGGAGCAATACATCTGGCTGAAATCTTATTGAGAGGAATTATTGTGTATCGACGTTTCAATTCCCCCTTTTCTAGCAGCTTCTTAGCAGTAATCTAAAACATGAACATGAAACTGTAAGAAAAAAAAACTAATAATGATTGAAAACATTAAGAGAATGCATACAAGTTTTGGAATATATCATCAACTATAACTGTAGTCTGTTTTTCCCAACGTAGATTTTAAAAGTATTTAAAATAGATTATAATTCAGCCTTACTAATGATGTTTTTGTGGGCACATAAATGAACTTGGAAGGTGTTTTTGTGAAGTGATGTAAGTCAGAAAAAGTACTGCACAATGTCATTTACATACACAACCTTAAAAGGAAGAGCTGATGTAGAGAATAGAAGGTGCGGCTCGCGAGGAGGGACCAAGTGTGCAGAAGCAGGTGAGGTGTGAAAGGGAACTGTATCTAGAAATACAGTGTATATGGAGGAGGCCTTCTTCTGGCTTCTGCGTGGTGTGTGTGCGTGCAAATAACACACAAAACTAAAAGATAAATCATAAAATGTATGTGATGAGGTTAATTTACATGAACAAGAATAGTAAAAACTGAAGAAACGTAAATAAATTCAATGTTACTGCAATAAAAAGCTGAGATTATTTTACAAATTTAAATAAACAAATTTGACAGCAAAACAAAATAAACTAAAATTAAATTTGTCAAAAAATTAACTAAAAAGATTAATAAAAAAAAAAGATTAAGTGGCTTGGAGAGCTCAAAAGCACAGAATTTTTCTAGCATTATATGAATTTTTTTTTTTAGGCAGGCTATTAATTTTAAATTTTCTTTAATTAAAATCCATTTACCTCTGTGTCTACTACGACATTGTAGAGTCGTTCCCCTGCCACCATTTCCAGAGCTGTGGCTGCAGATTTATCTTTTACATTTATCAGAGAAGCTACAAGTCCTTTAACACAATTTCGATTCCAGTTCTTCTCTGGGTCCCTAAAATTGAGAAGTTACCAAAAATTAATGTTAGATAAATATTGTACCCTAGTTAAGAGTTCCAAACAAATGAATTAGTTAGAAAATGTTAGCTATTTTCTGAATTGCAACTAAAATATTTCAGTAAATTAACGCAGATTCATTGTTTACCTTTAACTATGTGAACAAAGGTGAGGTGCCCATGTGGGGAGAAAATGCATCTGAGTGCAACTTCTTGTGGGGGCCACAGAAGGGTGTGGGATCCCCAAGAGTTGGACTTGAGGCAAGCCATCTGATGTGGGTATGAAAACTGAGCCTGGGTTCTCTGAAAGAGCAAGCCGTGTATGCTCCTAACCACTGAGCCATCTCTCCAGTCCCTTTCTGCAAATTCTCAGTGTAATGGAAATAACTTTGGTGTTCTAATCTGACGCATAACTTTGGTTTGGTGTGCCCTAACAAAGCAGTAGCAGTAGTCCAGTAGTTGGGTCCTTCCCTCACTTGCCTGATACCCAGGATTCAATTTTCAATATTGCCACTGAAAACAGTGAAAAATCAATGTCTTTAGAATCCCATGTAGTAAAACAAATCAGAAGATTCAAGAGTAATGGCAGAATAACTTAGAAGGTAGTTTGAACTGAGACTAAATCAATCACCCCATTTCATTTAAAATTAGTGATACTAGTATCTGTTATTTTCACAAGAACCCTCCACCCAAAAATTCACATAGTTCAATTAATCAATTAATATTTAAGAAAAAATACAACTTAAAAATCTTTTTTTGTGAAAAGTTTTCAGATTGCCTTTCAGCTCACATGAAAATGTACAGTGGTTATTACTGTTTTAACATGTAAGGTTTACGTCTCTTACTTGTATGCAAATAGAAGATTGGGAAATCTGGCTGAGAGAGCTTCATATGTTCCTTTTAGATTATTGATGTCACGAGACAGCTGCCTGTGTTTCTCCAAAAGCCTTTCCTCTTTGTTTTCTGAGGAGTAAATCATAAGTAGCTTGAAACCAGGGCTGAAAAACACGACCACTCAAGGACAGTAGAGCTCTACCTCTATGAAGTACTCCAAGCAGCAAAGTGTAAACGTCTAGCTAGTATTAAACAGGAGTTTGCTTACCATGAATTCCTATCAAGTATCAAATAGACATGATTCCAACACCAAAATCATATAATTTTCAATCCAAGAAACATATGAACTAATGTCTACTAAGTGAAAATAGACAAATGCAAGTTTTAAGCATTCAAATGATTAAGTAAGATATTATCAAAAATTACAGGATCATTTTAGATAATTTCAAGACTGTATTTACGAATGATGCTTCTCTAATGAATAGGTAAAATCACACTTATTCATTTCCACCTTTAGTTTCTATGCATAAAGACCTCCTAAAGATTTGACCTTAAGGACATTTAAGACAAACCTTCATAATTTAGCTTCTTCATTTCAGTTTCAAGTTTTTCTTTGGCTTTCTTCACAGCTTCGAAAGCGTCTTGGTCCTTCTTGTAGCCGCCGTCCATCTTCCTGACCTCCGCTTGCTTACTCTTGAGTTCCTGCTGGGCATGCTTCAACTTCATGTGAGCCTGCGGTGGGCGGGGGCAACAACAGTGCCAGTAAGGGAGCCGGGACTCCAACTGACTGAGTTAAGAGACAGCGAAACTGAAAATATAACTGTGTGCTTTTCTAGATTGATATTAAAAAAGTATTCATTTGTCTGTATTTTTGTCTTAAAAATATTAATATAAATGAATTAATACTTTATTCTGTATGAATACAGTCAGCCTTTAGCATTAAGTGTGACATATTAATGAAGTTGAGAAATTTTTTGAAAGAATGACTCCAATAGCTAGTTAACCACACACCAGACAGCGGCATATCACTATTTCTGTTCTCTTCCTTTTCATCTCATGCCTTTTTTTTAACTTTATTTGCCTGTCTTTGTRAATCCCATCTCTCCACAGCAAAGAAGCTTCATTGAGTGAAGAGAAAACAAGACAATACAGAAAAAGGAAGCTAAACTGACAGAAGTTCAATGCCACAAAACTGATGTCCAAAGGTGACTATTTTTATTTGCCCTTATGAATTTATACAAGTGAACACTGCTTTTTTTTTTAACATTATACAGACTGAGCAAGTTGTATTTWTGTATTTTTAAAATGAACTCAATATTTTTGAATCTAATATGCAGATCAACAAATTGAGATTTGTAATGACTATGAAATTATCTCAGCTCATTCTCATAGCCAACTGAGCTACCTAATAGCACAGGTTGATAACCACTGGCGCTTAACATCACATCTTCATAGCTGATAAATGTGAACACTGCTTCTTAAAGCCATACTTTTATCCTCAGGGTATCCCTGCTCTATATCTGAATGGTGAATGATTAGTTTTTCCCAATTTCTTCAAAGTAAGTTAATTAAAAACAGTAAATTAAAACTTTTACAGTACTGAGTTCTTACAAACTTTATGCCTGTCAATTCTGAATGAAGTTGAGAATACATTTTTAAGTAATTAGGATTAATTAATAAACACATAAATGCTTCCAAGTCCATATTTTAAAGATGGCCCTTCACAGCACAAAAAGCATATATGCATGCACGTAGAGTCACAAGCACTGCTGCAGTGCATTACAGCTCCTGACAATCAGCATTACCAATACTGGACAATGAGCTATACAGCAGCAGTTACCACACCATGCTCAGCGCCTGTACTTGCCTGCTTGGCCTCAGTCTGAGCTTTGCTGATATCGTTTTTACAGGCTATCATCTGGCCGGCCAGAGTTGCTTCTGCTCCATCCTCGTTACTGGACAAGCCAGCAGAAACAGCATTGAAGTGCTGCTGCGCGGCAGCCAACGCTTCAGCATCCTTATTACTTGCTTCTTGGAGGCCCTGCAGTCCGTCTGTTATCTTTTTAACTTCTTTTTCCTTTGCTGCTAATGCTTTAGAGTCCTTTAGGAAGAACGTCAAAGTGAAAAGGTATTTTAGAAAACAATTTTCAATTTATTTTGTTATTAAATTTCATACTTTTGAGAGGGCATAGTAAAAAAAAAAGTAATTTAACCATCTTGACTTTAAATACTCAATTCTCTCTTTGTCACAGGCTGTTTTGAGGATGTTACACCTATATAACTCAGTATTTTTATTCCAAATGGAATAGTAAAATCAAGGAGAAAATGAGATAAAGTTACTATGTATTTAAAGAAATCTCTTTAAAAAACTTAAAAAAAAATTAGTTCTGAAATCTATAAAAGTTAAAGGATAGTCTCCTTATGTCATACTAAATGTTTTAGGATAAAGAATACATAGAAATATTTTTTATAAAGTAGCATTAAGATTCAAGCATTACAGACAAAGTACTGCTAATACTTAACACCTTTTAAGTAATATTTACCAGGTATCTGATATGAGACTAGATACCAACTATTAGAGGATAAAAAGTTCTTATTTACATGAAGGTGGCCAGGTATTTTTAACGTGATTGTGATTCATCTAATATTTACTAGTGTTTGCTATACACTAGATACTGTCCCAAGATAGTAAATAGATTAAAACTGTATGTGTAGAGAGTAAGGTTGAAAACATGAAATAAAGCAAGGTCRGGAGATATCAAGTAGTGGAACCCACTATTTGAGGAATAAAGAAAAACCTGGAAGACAAGACATGCGAGAAGTGTGGATGAAAACTGGGCATATAAACAGTCAGCACTGTTCCTGGTGACAGGGCTGTGAGGAACTGTGGTTGGAGCACAGAGAGCAAGAATATAAAAGGAGCCAGAAGTCATAATGCAAAGCACACAGGAGGCTATGATAAACATTTAGTTAATCAACATTGGCTTTAAAATAAATTTTGATATAAGCAAACTCACATTTTCATTTCTATAGAGACCAATTTATTGAGTGGCTAGAGTAAAAGCCAGGCAACTACTAAGCCAGTGCTGCAATAGCCCTAATGGGAGGTAATAGCTCAACTGGGCTTACAGTGACGGATGCGGGCTCACAAACAACTCTAGGCTTTCTGGCCTAAATATCAAGGAGAATAGTGGTGCCATTAACTGACATGGAAAATTCAGCATTGGTGGGAAAAATTTATGACTTCCATAGTGGATGTGGTAAGTTTACATACTTCGTTAGCAAATTAGGTAAAAATATTAAGTAGTTGGAAAATAAAAATACAACTAAAGGACGACTCCTCAGACAGCTTTGATTGACCTCACTCATTCCCCGTTTAGATGCAGTTCTTAAAAGTAACTGCAGAATGTGCTGGCAATGTAACTTCCTAAACTCGTGTACTAATCCCCTGCCCCCTTTAGAAGTATGGTATCCTGTAATGCTTTAACACAGCCTTTCACATCATAATATGTGCATCCCATTTCATTCCAGTGAACCCAGGTCAGGACGCTTCCTGCTATCCCTCAGCTGCAGGTCAAATGACCAGACTCCACCCACCCACGGCAACTTTCCAAGGTCATGGGGAAAGGGCCCACAATATAACCCAGGCTTCTACATAATTACCACCTATATGTAAGATACAGATCTGATTCCCCTAACTTGCTGAGTGATGTGGAAACAGCCAGTCTGGTGACCAGTGCGGTGAATGAGAATGCTTCACAAAACCAGGGATCCAGTTTGGTTTACTTCAAAAGCCCCTTATACACGGTACAGAACAGACGTGTCTCAGTTTATAGACACAGATACATGGCCTGACAATTTAGGGAGAAAGACATAGTAAACTGGAACTCTCCAGATGTTAATGAGCTTGCTACATGCATCTGATGGAGGGTGGGGGGTATAACTGTGGGAGTTTAGCTTAAGATCAAATTTTGGGGAAACATGTAATTTCATATCCCAAGTGTTAGAATGCTTAAGAAGTAGACTGTCAGGCCCTGAGCCATGCGGGAGAGAAGTAATACACAGTACAAGACTTAAGAAAAACAGACTATCTAGAAGAAAGATAAGGAAAGGCTAAGAAAGATTTATGCAACCCAGCTAAGGTATCTGTTTGATAAAGGGATATTATAGATCCAACCGGATGCTTGCTTTTTCATCTCAATTATCACCCTGATGAGAATTAGAATCACCTGGGAAACAGTCTCTGGCCATGCCTATGCAAGAATATCTTGACTAGGCTAACTGGGGTGCAGATGCCCGCCCACTGAGGGTGGCACATTCCCTGAGCTGCTCTTCTGAACCAGAAAGTGAGGTGAGCACAAGCATTCATTACTATTTGCTTCATGACTGAGTACAATGTGAGTAGCCAATGCAACCTCTTGCTGCTCTAACTTCCCTTCGACAACTTTCTCCTTCAGGTTGCTTTTTCAAGATATTCCATAAAGTGCAACAGGAAAAGAGACTAAGACTATTATTACTCCTGTCAAGACAAGGGACAAAAAGAAATAAATTCACTTTTCAGGGCTTTCTTAGGGAGAAAATTAAGATGACGACATCAGATTGTCGTCTGATCTAGTGCTTCTGTTCTGAGCAGGGCCCTTTGGGACATTTGGGTATCAGTGGCCCCTTTTTTTTTTTTTTTTAAAGATTTATTTACTTTATTATATCTAAGTACACTCACTATAGCTGTCTTTAGACACACCAGAAGAGGACATTGGATCTCATTGCAGATGGTTGTAAGCCACCATGTGGTTGCTGGGATTTGAACTCAGGACCTTCAGAAGAGCAGTCAGGCTATTAACCGCTGAGCCATCTCACCAGCCCCTGTGGCCTTTGTTCCCACTACACAACATATTATTTACATTGACATTTTGGCTGCTGTGGAACTGAACACCATTTCTGTCTGAGCCGGTATGTTACCTTATGCTACAGCAGGACAGACTTACTTCACACCACATAAATGTCCCATGGCCCAATAGGTTATTCAACAAAATCATGATCACACAGACATAACTGTATTAATTGAAACCTGATACACTGATCTCCAGGACCACATATACCAAGAGCGGTGAAACACTGCAAGGTCATTCTTAGCTACATGGTTACTAACCACTGTTACAATATGTGAGCACATGCCCTCTTATTAGAAAGGCCTTTACGGAATGGGGACTACACTACCACAACAGGCTGACTGCCAACACCATTTGGACAAAATGTCCAGAAGTATCCTAGATCCAGTCTATATAAAAGTGGAACCTATTTATGAAACCCATGTTCCTTTTGATCCTCTTAGTTAAAATGCCAGTTTTGAACAGGGCCATTATCACTAAACAAGTTGGGGTATATGTACTGCTTTTAAAACGTTGAGTCTGACATTCATAATGGAAGTAGAACTGTCTTCAACCTACATGCATTCTGACTAGAGCCTGTGTAAACCTTGGGATGCCCAAAATGTCATGCCCTGTGAGCTGGCAGATGATGGAATCTTGTACACTAGTTATGCCAGGGGTATCTCAGGGTCTGACCCCTAAGAATTCAATCTACCACTAGAGCCTACAGCTCTTTGCTAAGCACATTAGGAACCTACCCAGAGGTAAAAATCACTGTTTATGTCTGCTACCATACAAAGGAGCCAGTGTGTTCTGAAAAGAATAATATAATACTATGGCAGATCATGGCAGTTGATTTTTTTTTTTTTTAACCACTGTCATAGTCCTTGGCAGCCCTTCAATTTCCTCAAAAACTACATGTAAGACAACATTGTTGCYGTAACTTCCTATAGCCAAAGTGATTTTGTGAATGAAAATTCCTGAGAAGAAGCAGCAGCTGGCTGTGAAAACTCCTGAAGGATCTAGTTTCTGCAGAGACTGATGGACCAAGTGGAATTTCACTACTATGGAGATTGGAGTTTTGTCGGTTTGCTACAAACTGCTTTATCTTGGACAAGTTTTAGCCCTCTGGGACAGCCATGCCTTGGCCCACTCTTTATCTGAACTAACACCAAGTGACAATAATTTAAAACCTCTTAGAAGCTTTTAACTTAGCATAATACTAGCTTCTGCCAATCCAAGAATTGAGCATGTCTTCAGATAGCATGTTGGGACGGTAGGACAGCTCCCCCAATCTCACTGTACCTGCCTCTCTTCTGTACTCACAAATGTATTTTAAACGTGTCCTGATTCATGACCTCTTTGTTCTGTCAAACTGTTTCCACGTAGGAACATGGGATTTGGGGTAACCTGAATCTGTGTTCCCAGGCCATGGTCACTCAGAATACCATCAGAATGAATTATCTTTTGTTCCCTTAGGATGAGAGATATAACTTGGTGTGATGGCAGAYACCTGTATAATCCCAGAATTTGGGAGGTAGAGATAGACAGAGTTTGAGGACAGCCAGGCTGAAGAGAAAAACCCTGTCTCACCATCTCAAACACACACACACACACACACACACACACACACACACACACACACACACAAAGATGAGAGATATGGTTATTATGTCAACAACTGCCAACACCTCTTACTGAAATACAAGCAAAGGAAGCTCTGAAACCAGCCCTCCAACTTGCTTTTTGATTCTTTTGAAACAGAACTTGGACCACCAGAATTTGGGCCAACTCGATGCTCTAGGCAATTATGATCTTTCCTATCATCTTGCAATTGGCAGTTGTTCTCCTGGGCCTAGTTACACGTGTTCTGGCTGAGGCTCAACAATGTTGCAGTGTGTATCTGGTATGGAATAACAATCAATTGGAAGACAAACCTCTCCTTTAACCTTGGGGCTAGCCTTAGGCAAAGAAAATGTAACTAGCTTTGCTAAGGGGATTTTCTGGGCCAGCTGGCCCTGGACTAACTGAAATTTCCTCTTTCTGGTGTGGTCCCAGTGAATGGCTGTAAAAATTTGTTGGTAGGGTAACATCCTGAGTTATGAAGAGATTGGTATTCCAGTCCTACTCAGCAACTGACGCTCAAATATCCCTGGGATATAAAATCAGGGCAGGCAGCTTTGTAAGGTCCCTTGACTATAGTTGTAATAAAAATGTGTCTGAACTCCTTTGGGAAAACTTTTTTGAGCCTCAAGAAATCAGCTCACCAATTCTAGACTGTTGCTGACCTTCTCTAATAAACTTGAGCCTGATTCACAAAATATCTTGTATATGTATATTTTGTCTGTCTTACCAGATTTCTTTTCAAACGAGTTGCTAACAAGACAACCAGTACATAGTTAAACTGTTATACAGAGTTCATGGAAAAATTTAAGCCCAACTTTGATTTGAACACATGAAACTGACTACGTAGAGATACAGGAGTAAGAGAGCTCTCCCTAAGAAACAAGTGTAAATAGAAGACGGAGATGTCTATACACTAGCCTGGGGCATGCAAACATTTACAGATCAGGAATAAAGGATACAGAAAAGGAAACAAAAAAAGCAAAGAAATGGAACAATCTTGTAACCCTGTGTTGAAGCTGAAGGACCAAGTAAAAATAAGGGGGAAATGAGCCAAAACCAAGGCAGAGAACAACACATTTAAACCTTAATAAACCTGATTTAAAAAATAAACAAACATAAAATCAATAGATTTCTGCAGTTGGGTACCACAAACTTCTGTTAAGACATACTCAATATGCCTTGACATTTTATTTAAAATCTTCCCATTGTTTGTATTTATAATTATTTTACATATGTCAACAGAATCTGATAGAACAGTGTGGAAAAAAAATTTTGTTTTCATGACTTTAAAGCAATGCCTACTTTAAATCACATAATGGGAGCATCCTTGAAACACTCATGTGCTCTATTACACACACCACCTTCAAGATTTCTAGTTACATGAACGACCTATCTTGCATAGGCTGCCTACTCAAATTTCACACTCAGCTTTTCCCATCAATTTCTGAATCATGAAAGTTCCCCCCCCCGCCCCCTGCCCCCCCTTTTTTAAGACAGGGTCTCATATTGAAACCAAAGCTGACCTCAAACTGGCACCTCACCGTCCTGAGTGCTGGGATTAGAAGTCTGAGTTACTCTATCAATCACCACTGGATTTTTTAGTGTCTATTTTATTAACTACTTGCTATTCCAAGAAAAACCAAGCCCCTCTGAATTCTCCTATATTACCGGTTAGTTATTATGTCTATCCTTTTCTTTTCAAGGAAATGTACCTTAAGAATTATTTTTTATTTGCTGGGCATGATGAGTCACACCTATAATCCCAGAAACCATGAGGCTAATGTAGGAGAATCACATCTGTGTTCGGTACACAGAGAATTCCAGGACAGCCTGGAGTACAAAATAAGAGCCTTTAAAAAATACAAACGAAATGAGGAGCGGAGATGGGGGTTACCAAACACAGCCTTATTGGTGGAGTTCTGCCTAGCATGAATGAAATGCAGATAAACTAGGCATGACAGTGTACCACTGTAATCCTAGCATTTGGGAGATATAATCAGAGACCAGAAGTTCAAGATCATCCTCAGCTACAAAGGGTCTTTGAGTGCTGGGAAGTTAGAACCTAGCCTCAATAATGAAGAAATCATTCAGACTCATTCATGTATTTTTCTGTAGTATAATTAGGATCTCGCTTGGCCTTTAGAACACTTATGGACACATCGTTTCTTATACCTCTTTTTCCCACTATTTATTTATCCATATCAGTTATCCCTGTATAACAATTATCTACTTACTTACTTTAGCATTTTTCCAACTGACCCAAAAGGCAGAGATTTTTTAAGTTACTTCTTTTCCAATTTTGTATTCCTTACCCAAACAACTAAACTTACCCCATAGCTGACATTAAATATGAACAGTATAGACAAATGAACTTTACTGGAAATAAATCGTATTTGCTTACCTCAGCCATGTTTTTTTCTAGCTCTTTGCGCTTGGTTTCTTCACCAGCTAGGTTTTTCTTCTTGAGGTCAAATGCACTTTGAGATTTAGTATTAACTCGCTGAGCTTCTGCAAAAGCATTTTCTAAAGATCGGAGTATGCCTCCAGTTTCCTACAATCAACACACACAATTCACATCACTGAGCGTGTCATGTTACAGTTTTCTTTTGTGGTTTAAGATATGCTTACTTTTTACAAGCTTTACCATTGCTTTTTTTATTAACAAAGCAATGTGTAAAACACTGCCCAGTGAATCCTAAAATCATGGTGTAGTTTCTACAGAGGGTTTATCTCATTTATTTGTTCTGACCTTATCTTTTCTTTTCTCCAATTCTTCTATTTCACAATTGAGAGCCTTTATTTTCTTTTCATTCTCTGACAGTACTTCTTGAAGCTTTAATATTTTATCCTGCATTTCCTTTAGCTCCCCAGCTGAGCGTTCCTTGGTATCTTCAGCCAGCAAAAACTGATAGGCAATATATAAACGACTCAGATGCTCTATCTCTCGCATTACTTTCTGGTACTCCAAGTAAGAAGATCTTTCCTGAAAGAAAAGTCACAATAAAGTGATTCAAAATTATACTTTTAAAACAAATTTAGAGAAAACCTCACTCTAGCAAACTTGGCTAAATTTCTCTTTATATGATCTGATAGTTTTTTTTGTCATTCAGGACATTATTTAGAAACTGTAACCCCAGAACTCTGTTTTTTAAGACAACATAATACCATCTGTAAAGAATTCTATATGGCCTTGTGTGTGTGTAAAATATGATCAAGCGGTCTATTTAACACAGAAATGTGTTGCACGCACGGTTCACATACTGGTGGCAGCAGACTACGAAGTGCACACAGCCATCGAGATGGACTATTAAACTCATTTGGCAATAGTGTTACTATGATTCCTACAGGTCTTCCAAGTACAACTGCCTGCTCCCACGTTAGTGAAGCTGATTTACATAAGGACCCACAGAAGCAACACAGCAACCGAACTCTGTAAGCTGCTGACAAAGAAAACTTAATGGTAGCTTTATTGCCTCGCCCTGCCACAGATTTAGAAAGAATATGACAAAAAAGGATTTGAAGGCCAGGCTTAAACTTCTAATTTAAAATTTGCCAGTTTTCAGCCTTTTGAAATTACTTACACTATAAAGAGTTAAGGAATACCAAATTTTAAAGAGCAGTTAGTAAGTCTTAAGTGGGTAAAAACAATGTGACTTACAAACATTCCGATACTGCCGAGTTTTAAGATGCATGGGGTTGCAATATACTATATACTACATATACTATATAGAAAACCCAATCCTACCATAAAATGTTGTACATGAACTGGAATAATTACTGTGATAGCTACTATTATACTAAGAATTCACTCTGACAAGGATCGACGTTAAGAGTTCTACACTAACTATCCAGTAAAACTGGATTTGTGACTCTTCAATCTGTCATTAACATTTCTAAGATTATGAAGATTGTTCTCTAATATCATTAAGTTTTAGCAGAAGAAACACATATCCACTGCAAGGAGAAGGCTGGATTAGAGAGTACTAATTTGAATGCATTTCATCTCATAACAAAATTCCCAAGAAATGGTAGACAATTCATCAATACTTGTATAACATAGGATCTGTTACCAATTCTGAGAAAATCCCAATAATATATCTAAGATATAGTATATACCTCTTTTAATTTTTGAATTGTTGGAGTAATCTCTTCTTCCAGTATCTAAAATACACAAGAAAGCCAATATTTTCAGTAAATCAGGTACCAACACAAAACACATCTAAGCGTCCATTTTTTAAGACATGGAAAACAACTGAGAAGACAAACATTTTCTTGATTTATGGCATAAAACTCCAAATGCAAGATTCTTCTCCGGAACCAATTCACGTTTTTGAATTACCGTTTTTATTTCTTTCAGCTTAGCCTCCTTCTTCTCTATAGTTTTCTGCGCGGCTATTTTCTTGTACTCATACATCCTGGTTCCAGCAGCCTCTTCAATCATAGATAATATCTGGAATAGCAATAGTATTAAGAATTCAAAGCAATGTCTCGCTGCAATTTAACATTAATTATAACAATACATTGACCTCAACAGAACTTTACTATGTAACATATACTATACTACAAAAGTTAATCAAACTAAAATATATATGATCATGACATTTAATTTAAAGAACTATCTATAGCTTCACTCTTGTTCCTGAATCAAACCTGCTACACTAATTTACCAATGCTTGTCTCTAAAATTGAAGCTGCTAATTCTTATGTTCCTTCAAATATAAGTTTTTAAAAAGGTAATAATAATAAAAAAAAAAAAAGTAGCCCCACGGAGCTTCTATCTTTAAGTTTGCTCTTATAACTGTTTTACATCGGACTTCACTATCTGAGTCCAAGGCTGACGCATGGCATTCTTGCTTACTGACTGTGGCACATGCATTAGGAGTTATGACAAGTAACTGTCTCTACACTTCCATTTCTCTATGCAGTGTCTTAAACTGTCTCTAAGGATTAACAAAGCAACGCAAATGCATGCTGGTGCCGTTTAAAACAGCTTCTATTCTTCAATCCCAATCTCTAGAACAGTCTTTCTCAACCTTCCTAATGCTGTGACCCCTTAATACAATTCCTCATGTGTGGTAACCCACAACCATAAAATTACTTTCATTGTTGTTTTATAACTATAATTTGCTATTGTTATGAACAGTAATATAAATATCTGAAAGTTATCTGATATGTGACCCCTGTGAAGGGTCACTGGACCAACAAAAGGGGTTGCTAACGACAGGCTGAGAACCACTGCTCTAGAAAATTTTTTTTTCTTGAATTCATTAATTTGTACATGTTAGCCAGGTTTTAAACTAACAATTTCTCACTAAGGTAGTACCTGAGTCAAAGTAAACTTGATCTTATTTAAATACAATAGTAAGGTCAGTCTCTTTAGCTCTTTTCAATAACAAGAGTAAAAATAAAAAATTCATTTGATCATATCAACTACTTTTAAAGTACTTAAAAGTTCTTTGTTTCATATAATGTATTCTAGAAAAGAACGTAACTTCATAAACATTGCTTTTCTATCTGGTTTTTCCTTAGTAATTCATCTCACATAGAACACTAGTTAGCTAGGCTGCTATAGACAGTCAAGATCTTTTAACTTACACACAGTGCTAAACTTGAAGCTATTTTCTGGTCATTTTCAGTACTCTTACCTCTGGTGGTTTCATATTCAATACTTTTGTAATTCTGCCCTAAAAATAAAACAGCAAATTTAATAGTAACTACAATGAGCTATAGAAAATATCAACTAAGTTGGATTTTCAATGTTTAAGTGGAAGTGGCTGTTACTCATTGTTGTGACACAAGTTCAGTTATTAAATGCTGCGAAGGATAACGATGCAAATTGCACGAGTTTAACTCAGGACATTCCTGAGAAGATTAGTAATAAAAACATAGAAGTATGAGATTTTGAAACAGACAACGGGGCTTATTTAGCATTTCTTGATTATTTTCTAAACCCTGAAAATACATCTTCAGAAAGCAGACCATCTGATGCCAAGTATGAAGTGAAACTGTATTTTGCTCAGTGGCAGGAAATCACCAACTGCATTCATTCCAAAACCAATCTACTCAGGCCTCAGATTACAAGTCAAAATTCAGAGTCTCTTGAAAGTAAGCTGTCAGCTTTGAAGCCAGACTATAGTGAATATATTTTTATTTTAGTTAGTTTGGGTATGTCCCTCATAATTCATACGTTAGGGATTTAATCACCAATGGACAATGCTGAGAGGTGGGACTTAGTGACAGTTGCTTAGTGAAGATATTAATGATATTCAGAATGGTTTGTTGATGATTAAACACATAATAAAAAGTGAGTTCAGCCATACTTCATCTCTCATTCTCTTCCCCTTGACACACCTGTATCACGTTCACACATGTGAACAATAGCTGTGAAACAACAAAATAAACAAAAAATTCTATTGTTTAAAAAGCACCCACTCTGTGCTGTTCCTTATAGCAAGGTGGAGCCAACAAACACATGGTCCCATCAGGATCCTGGCTTTCACTCCTGCTTTGGTTCTCTTAAGGGTTAGACAGTCCAAATAAAATAACACTGTTTGGTTGTTTATTTATTAACAGTATATTACTTTACTTTTCTTCTGCTTAAGTCTTGGAAGGCCAGTTTTCAGTTTATTCTTGAAGTAAAAAAATGCTTTTAAATGGATCATTTAAAATAAGATAACAATTCGATGGTTTTGGTATCAAGTATACCCCTACAGGATTCATGAATTAAAGGCATCATCCTCAATGAAACACACAGAGGTGAGGTCATAGGGACATGACTGGATCATGAGAGCATTGACCTAATCAATAGTCTAATAACTGATATAGTTATCATTGGAATGTTAGAAGGCTAGAAACTAGGGAATATGGCAGTCTCACCGGAGAACTGGGTTTTAAAGGCACACCCGTCTCTGTCTGTCTGCCTGCCTGCCTGCCTGTCTGTCTGTCTTCTATCTGTCTGTCGGTCTCTGTCTCTCTGCTTCTTGGACCCTAAGAAGTGGGCAGCTTTACTCTGCCATGTTCTTCCACTGTGGTGTTTCAGCCTCACATCAGGCACACAATAGAGCTGGTCAACGATGGGCAAGAAACCCTGGAAACTGCAATGAAAAATCTTTCTTCCTGACCTTTTTTAGGGGTTAGAGGTGGAGGTGATTATGTCAGCTATAAGTGTCATGTGATTTTTTTTTTCTCCCTAACTTAGTACATACTGGCTTCACTTATTAAAATAAAAAAAATCTGCAAACAAAACACATAATAACAAAAAATTCAGAAATGCAAATAAAATAAATGCAAATAAAAATGGAAATAAAAACAGATATGAAGAAAAATTCCACAGTTCTCTTATGTAATAAACTAGAAGTAGCAGGTAGTAAAATTACTCTGAAAGACACAAAATGATGCCAAGATACCTGCATGATGAGAAAGTGAGGGTTGTTAACGTTCAGGCCCACAGAACAAAAGAGATCCTGGACTCTGGTGTTGTTGGCATTCACTCCATTGATTAAGTATTTATTTCTGCCACCAATAACTACCTAAAAAGAAAGCATTTCACAAACTTTAAAGATATAGAAACACTTTACACTAAAATAATAAATTAGAATCTATTGTGTTATTCTATATAACAGCACACCCAAACCAGAATAGATATGACACAGTCAAAAGGAATATTGATTTGGGTTAGGACAGCTCAGGTCCTTTCACTAAGTAATTAATGTATGCATAAGCCTCCTAGCCTGCATTGGACTAAATATCTCAGTTCCCATCTAACTTCATTTTTCCAATATGTATACAATGTATTTTTCTTTCCTGATCATGTACTGAAATTGACCACACTTAGAAGTTAGTATTTGTCTTTCCAATGAGAACAGAAACACTAGAAGCTAAAGACAGATGCATTTTGGTATGAATTCTTGACAAAACTCAAAGAAGTTCATTGAAATGACATTTGACAACTTTAAAGAGATAGAGAGAGTAATGGTACTTCAGCTTGGGCTCATCATGACGTTCTGAACTTTTCTTGTTTAGATTTTTTTTTCCAATTAATTTTTTTTATTGGATATATTCTTTATTTACATTTCATTTCCCTTTTTCCTGGTTTCCCCGCCCCCCCAATGTCCCATATGTCTTTTTACCTCTCCTCCCCCCCCATCCCCCTATTCACCCCTTCCCACATCCCTGTTTTTGTATTCTCCTACACTGCTGCAATGGGTCTTTCCAGAACCTGGGTCCACTCTTTCCTTCTTGTCGGACAGCATTTGGTAGGTGGATTGTGTCTTTGGTGTTCCAAGATTCTAGGTTAATATCCACTTATCAGTGAGTGCATGCCTTGGGTATTCTTTTGAGACTGGGTTACTTCACTCAGTATGATGCTCTCCAGCTCCATCCATTTGTCTAAGAATTTCATGAATTCATTGTTTCTAATGGCTGAATAGTATTTTACGGTATTTCTACAACTGCCATTTAGGGTATGATGGCCGCATCAGCCAGAGTCTGAAAGACTTAAGAGAGCCTTAGCTCACAGCATTCAACCATCCACAGTATACAAAGTTCCTATCAACAAACTAAGATAACAAGTGAGATTTAGGTTGTTGTAACTTCATAACTGTTATTTTGCTGCTGTTATGAATCATAACGTAAATATTTGTTTTTCCATAGTCTTAGGTGATCCTGTGAAAGGGTCATTTGACTACTGTATCATAGTGCAGTGTTGTGCAACAGTTTCTTCCAAGACTGAAATGTTTCTACTCTGTAGGGAAGTTTAAAAAGGACAAAAGTAAACAAACTCAAGTTGCTTCAATAAGTCCCTGAAACTAACCAGATTCACTAGGTGCCTTCCTATGAGGCCAAGCAATAAAAGCTGACTCTCCCAAGGAAGCTGAGGTGCAAAGCAGATTCATGAGAAGAGAAAAGCTGCAAAGACCACTAAGACCAGACCGCCTACCTGGATGAGTTTTGGACCCACTGAGGTTGGTCTAAAACTAGACCAGACAGGCTCTCATCTGTGGAGTTGCCTGCAGGCTGTGCAGTGTGCTCTATTTCCTAGTTCTGTGAGCATGGATGATGCAGCTGTCTTTGAGTCATTTCTACTTCTATGAACAATTCCTCAMCCCAAATCCTGTAAGCAACCCTAGTACAATCCAATGGGTTACCAAGCTCAATTGTGGTGGTATTCATACTTTGGTCTGCTGTTGGTTCTCTATCCAAGAAACAATGCCACACAACATAAAGTATCCAGATATTTGACAGCTACTCACCTGCCTTGTTACTGTGATTTCATCATGAGCTTCAAATCCTAACGGACTCTGCTTTTTGTCAGAATTATCAAAAGTGATTGAAACAGAGGCTTTGGTAATTCCAGCCTGTCCATTTTTATAAACTAGATCTTGTAAATTTGAAGCCCGCACCTATAATTAAAAAGGGAAAGGAAAGTTCATTGACAAAGCATCATAATATACAAGAGCATCTTGTATATTACTGTATGTCTTGCTCTAGAAAACCCACCTATGTAGTGTAATGTTAAGTAAAAACAGGCARTCACATCCATCAACAAGAATAACAGGGACTACAGACAACAATTTACAATCAGTACTTTTTTCAGCAGCACTTTCTTTCTGTTCTGAATTGTTACTGGCTCAGCAAAAGCTAATTTAGGAACTCAAGGCAGTAGTGTCTGACTTTACCAGCCATCCCATCCATTAGTTCAATGGGTGTTGGCTCAAGACACCCAAGACAAAGTTCTCAGCACAAAAGAAGAGTGCGGGAGAAGGGGAGGTGAGGGGGTGGGGGGGAGAAAGGGGTATTTATCCGAGGGTTGGGGGTTCGCAGATAGGACACAGCTATGCTCCACAGGCAAATGGCACTTTATAAACATAAACCGGAAACCCTGTGTTAGGAGGAATTGGTTAATTCTGATTGGGCATTTAATTAGGTGACCCAAAGTGGGGGCTTTTGATTGCTGGACTTCAATACTTGGATAGCTGGATCTTGGAAGTCAGCCTCAGTAGGCAGAAGAGGCAAAAGTAAGGGAACGGATCTTGGTGGCTAGCTTTAGGAATGTAATCTAACAGTTCTTAGCAAGGCAGAGGGAAAGGGTAGAAAGGCATGGCCTGCTACAGCCGTGTTTCCCTGAGAGGCCAGCTACAGTCCCTTCAAACAGACAGGTATGGACTGAGGACAGAGAGTACCTGACCTAACAGTGCTGGTATGGGCCTTACTCCCAACAGCTTAGAGGACAAACCTGAGGCAAGGTCTCTGTATCTTTTCACCGACAGGCTGGGATAGTAACAGTAATAGTATTTGCTTAAAAGGCTACACTGCAACACAACATAATTCACAGCAAGAACAATCAAGTTCATATGAAGTACAAATGTGCAAAGAAAAAAAAAACAACCCAAAGTCTCCACAAATTTGCTGATTCTCTTGCCAAATTTCACATAAATCAAAAAAGTTCACACTTTACCTGAGACAGGTTGGAAATGCCTAGGAGAAAGCATATCGAGTCCAATATATTGGATTTTCCACTACCATTTAAACCAGTGATCGCATTGAAGAGGGGGTCAAAACCATTGACTTCGGTCCTTTGTGCATAGGACTTGAATCCTTCGAGAATGATTGATTTAACATACATTTTCTATACTGTCTTGGGTTGGTAATCCTGTTAGGCAACAAGCTACAAGCCAGGTCTGTATAAAACAGAAATAAGATCATTTAAGTAGAATGTTAAAAAACAAAACAAAACAAATCACAGTAAATATGACAGGATACACAATAATGTAAAGTAAAGGAAAAATGCACCTGCCAAACTACTTTTTCCCCTAAAACAGCTGGCTCAGTTTCTAAAACATCCAGCTGTTAGCCACTGCAGGGAAGTTAAACCATTCAACCTGAAAAATCACCTTTATCACTACTGTCCACTTTGCACTATAATAATACTGTAGTTAACGGAGACTACTGATATCGTCCCATTTCATTCTCCTTGCCGCAGATGACATTGGACTGGATACTCTTTACTGCATACAGCTTTGCATAAATGTCATCTTACATGAGTCCTTCTGGATCTCCCTAATAGCACGCACACCCATCCTCTCCTTCCTTTTTCCTCCATAGCAGTAAATGATGACATTAGTCGGCATTCAACCGTCTTTCCAGCTCATCCTCAGGTCCGCTGTGCTTTTTGCCTACATACGACCTTAACTCTGAACGCTCGACTCTCAGAACCCGGGTAGTCTTAAGGACGACTTGAATTCATTCTACAGCCTCGTTTTAAAATCCCGTCTTCTCTCGCTTGCCCCAAGCCTTTCTCGAGTCACCTTACGGATGAACAACAGTCAACATCTCTAATTGTCACTTTAAGTCCCTCCTGGAAAATCTTGCCCTCCCCTGCGCCTCATCTCCCGCCTGGACACCAGGCCGGACCAAGGGCCGCGCTACGCACCCGCCACAAAGCGGCTGGCAAGAGGAACCAGCAAAGCTCCAACCCGACGCGAAGGCGGACAGCGAGGCCACCTGACCTGTATTCGGGCGCTACCCGGCGAACGCCACCATCCCGGCACGGCATCCGCCGCAGCCAACAACGGTGCCGGAACTGTTCCTTTGAATTTCGGCGCGAGCAAAGGACCCCACCTCCAAGGCGTCTGCCCTCAGTTGGTGCCTACTATCTGCCTGACTGAAGCGCTTCATCTTTTGCCCTAAGAAAAAACACAGAAACGACATAGCGCCAATAAAYCATATTTTTAACATTGAAAGGTAGGGAACTATACCATTGTGGGCATGGAAAGTGAAAATGAAGCTATGTCATGCTGACATCGCGTCAGGCATGCTCCGGGCAGCACCTCTTCCTAAACTGGGCCTCGCGCGTTGCTGGCCCCGCCCACTTTCTGGCCCTTGCAGGACACGGTTCCCGGGCCCGCGGCCATGGTCTGCAGGCTCCGCCTCCTCCGTGTCTAGGTTGTTTTGGGGGAGTTGGGATCCCCATCCGCGGGGGATATTACTGCGTGGAAACCAATACTAGCCAGAAGAAAAATCTTCTGCGGCTTCTTTTTCTACGGACTACTGATATTTCTGGAAAACGGAGGCTGTAACTAACTGACTGAGAAAGGCGCTGGCTTTGAAAAAACAAACCAAAACCAGTTCCAGTTTCCAGAGGGGACATAGGCCTGCAATATGTGGAGTCGGTAGCAGATGCTAGGCAAATGGCTGTAAGATTCCTTATGCCGAAAACCTGTTTAATAATAAGCAATGGCTGACTTACTGGTTCACAAAATTTTGCTGAAATGTCTTTATGACAGTTCGTATTTCTATGGATTGGGTAGCTGTGTTTCAAAGGCTATCAAAAAAAAAAAAAATTCCCCAACAAACATGGAATCCTACTGTTTTCCCTTGGTTTTTGTTTCCTTTTTTGTACAGATGAGTTCATTGAGTCACTGGGTTAAGCGACTTGTAAGTGTAGAGATTTTTCTAACTACAGAGCGTGTGCTCTTAAAAGATTATCTCCCATTGCTAATTTTACATTGCTAGTTAGAGCTGATTCCCACARCGATGTGTATGTTTTGTTTTTTTTTAACCAACAACGTTGTTAGGGTTGTTTATATTTGAGCATCAATACAAAGCAGAAAAGGGCTTAGCTTTGTTTTATATTATTGAAAATGTAATTTTTATACTGTATATTCCGATTAGTTTTCTCCTCCAACTTCTCCACTGCACCCAAATCCACACCCTTTCTTTTCTCTTTCTTATTAGAACATAAACAGGCATCTATGCTGCTGCTGCTGATGTTAAAATAAGATTTAAAAAGCAAAATAAACGGGGGGGGGGTAGGGGGCATTAAGAACACAATAAGACATTCTCACAGACACACACA
>BDUI01004599.1:15264-33008 GCA_002335545.1 Apodemus speciosus
CATATTATATCTATATAAAATTTTCCATGATAATCTTCAATTCTAACATGTTTTTGTACACTTTTCTACAATTTTATCAGAAGTATTTCCATGTAAATCTTCGATTCTATCATAAAATATTTCTATCCAATATTTCAATTCATTTAGCAATATTTTACATGTCTGCCACTTTACTACTTATTTTCCATGAAAATCGTCAATTTTAACGTGTTTATCTGATATATTTTTATGCAAATCTTTAATTTTATCATAAAGTGTTTTTACTTCCCTTTTCTTCCCTTTTCAATAAAAGTAAGTAAGTAAGTAAGAAAGAAAGAAAGAAAGAAAGAAAGAAAGAAAGAAAGAAAGAAAGAAAGAAAGAAAGAGGAAAAGCCCACTGGGAAAATGACACAGGGCAGAGGTGATGCAGTTTAGCCTGCTCTCCTCTGAACTCTGTCCAGAGCCTTATGTACTTATTTTAGCAACACTACACATGTGCACAGGATATTGTACTCATATTCATTCTTGACCTTCTTTTATGTCTTCCCCACACCCACTGACCCCATTTCTCCTTCCAGCTAGCCCTCCTACTTTTTTGTCCGTTTCTTAACTCACAGAGTTTAATTAAGGTTATTTGTATGAATATGGGTGTGAGGCTATTTACCATGTGCAGCTGAAAAAAAATAACAGCCCTCCCCCAAGCAGCTATTAACTACTAATAGCTCCTGAGAGAGAACAGTGCCTCTAGAGCCCCTCAAGGCACTTCCCTATCCATAACTAACTGTTGAAAAGTCTCCTGTGCAGGTCTAGTGGGAAGCCACAGGTGCCATGTGTTCATAATTATAGTAACTCATATCCAGGACAGTGTTTTATAGCATCCCCTTTTAGTCTGAAGCTCTTACAATTCTTCTGCCTCCTTTTCTGTAACATTCCCTGGGCCTTGGACAGGGAGATATAGATGTTGTGTTTAGAGCTGAGCACTCAACAATTACTTATTCTCAGCACTTTTACCAGCAATGAGTTTCTGCATGAAATATCACACATTTAAAAAAAAGAGAGAGATATCTACAACCAAGGCTGCGAGCAGCACTAGTCTAGAGTATTAGCATGAATATACAACATAAGTCACAGATTCTTTCCTAGAGCCTATGGCTTTCACAGCAATGGACTTTTGACTACTAGGCTTGTAATAAGCAAGCATTTTACTCAATGAAGCAGGCCTCAAATCAATCAGAAAGCAACTGGTTATTCCCCAAACGGTTGTACCACTATTGCATGAGTGTGCACACCTTGCCCGGTAAGTTAGTATTGTAGCATTTAGGTTCCACATCTTGGTAAGAGCATTCATGAATTTCCCCACTCCCAACTCCACCCTCCTTCCAGCAGCCTTCTTTGTACTTTCTGCCATTATGAATGTTAGCCAGAACACAGGAAGTTTCCAGTACAGCTCCAGCTCAATTTCCCTGTGTCCTGTAACCAAAGTTTTCAGTAATAAGGTCTTATCATCTAGTTCTGGTGGGCAACCAAGAAGAGTCACAATTGTTTTTATTGTTTTGAAAACTTCTGTGACTTCCTGGCCAACATCTTCATAGGAAGGTATCCTGTTGCACTTGACACTGGAATGTTTATTTAAAAACGTATGGTTTTATATAGACTATAATCTTTAGTTTGGGTCAGTTCCTTCCAAAACTGTAATCCTTCTTCTACCCCCACTCCTGGCCCTGTTTTTGTTTGTTTGTTTTTTGTTTGTTTTAGCAATTCATAGAGAGGCAGTAAATTCTACCTTCATCCAACTATTTTTTTTTCATCCAACTATTAAAATTATTCATAAAGAGTTTGTTAGTTTGAGGTAGGTCTGGTCCATCTATTCCTATAAGAGAAAACTGAGATTCGAATCAGTGAAGACATTACATTATCTGAAAATGAAATTTAGCAAAACCAAGCAGAAACCATCAACAAACATCTCTGCAGGCATTCTTCAGTACAGTTCTCCCACTGAGGCAGCAGCTCAGCTATGAATAGCCAAGTATTTTCTTCTGCCTCTTGGACTCAGTCATCGCACAATAGCCTTTCCTTTGGACCCTCAGGCTGAACCTCTGAGCTGTCTTGTTTAGAGGTGCTTGACTTAGGAATCACTGCCCACTCAAGCTCTTTATGATTTCTACATACCATAGAGTATCTTTTAACATCTCTCAAACCCCCTCTTATATATAACCCACTTGGATGGTCATTGAAAACAATTGCCCAGCTGCTTCCTGTGTCAGAAAGGTATCTTCTCCAAAATTCAGCTCACATTTTTCATATAACAAGTAACTGAGAGTCTTCAAAGTGTCTTTCACAAATAAAGGTGAAAAGGCTTTGGCTACCAGAAGGAAAGACTATCCCAGAATATTCACATTTAAAAATATTCAGTGAGGGAAAGATGAGAGCAACTATTCTACACTAACTGAGTTTTCTGTGAACATGAGTCACAGCTCAAGTCTAGAACGAGGTCTAACATCTTCACTTGTCCGTGGGCCTTCTGTCTACTGATGGTATTTATATCAAATTAGTTTATGTAACCTCCCACATCTTTCTCTGCACAAGGGAACTCAGCAACACTGACCTAGCTCTCCCGTCCATCACATAAAATCTCTTCAGAGAACTCCCTTCAAATTGGTTTGAATTAAATATGAGCTCTAAATCATTTTTATAATTCCAAGAAATATAGAAACCAATCCAAGTGTTATTTTCTAAGATTAGTAATTTTAGTTCTAAAGGAAATGTTTATCAAGGACACAAGACTTGAGTAAGACTAGTTTATTATAGTTGGCTTAATAAAATGACTGTTTCCTGAATTCTTTTGAATAACATAATGTTATATATGTTTTATTCTGAGTAAACTGATGGGTCAAGTAAGATAATATCAGATTTACTTGGTGCTTAAGATAATAAGCCACATAAACTCTACCTAAGCATATGTAAATGGACAAGAAAAACACAACAGAAACAAACACAAATGAGTTGATCTGTATCAGGCACAGTAGCAAAGTAAAAGAAAAGTTCATTTTTTTATGATTCAATAACATTCTAACCTAATATACATCTGTAGTAGAAATAGTGGGGAAATAACTTGAAAGGTTGATTAGCTTTGTTTAATGTCTTAGGTAATTTCTACTAATAATCTATATAATTGAGAATATACATGTTAACTTAATGTTAAATATAAGTTTTATGCAGGGAATTTGCAATGAGAATTGTTTTATTGTAGCTGCCTGAAGGCACTTTCCAAAATCTTTTTTAGCAACTTGCAGCCTTTGAACATTTGACATATGCTAAGTTACTAAGACATCTATTAATCACTTCTAAGCAAGGTAAACTACTGGAACACTGATTACTAAGCTTTACTTTGTGTTCTCTTGTTTTTACCATCTATGGAGAGGCTAAATATATTTGAATCTAATAGTGATTCATGATAACATCTCTGTTTTTTGCTGCATTGTCATGACAAAGCATAAATGTATGAAAATGAAATATTGTTATAGAAACAAACTTTTGCAGATTGCTGCAGAATCCTGATATTTGACAGCAAGGTCACTGTGACCAGCATCTGTGTTTTCTGTCAGAACAAAACATGTTAATGGTTAAAGAGTGTAAAAGACATCCATCTATAAATCACAAAARGCAGTAAGGTAAATAACATTAGAAGTCTATACAGTATGTAGAATATGGTTTTGTTAAAGAAAAAATGAGTAATCTTTGCAAACAAGTGTTCTAGAATGAGAAAGCTCACAATACTGGACAAAAACTGATGGAAACAAAAAGTTATAGAAGGTTTATGTAAAAGAAACCTTATCTCCTGTGATCAAACCCAAGACCGGGTACATTTATTTATAAGATTTTTCTTGACAAAGTTTTCTTGGATTATTGGTCTGCTCATAATAAGCTATTGTAAAAGTTCTTTCTTTCATTTTGATTAATCTACCTTGGAAAGAGGAGAGGATTTGTGTCTTATCAGAATAATTTCCTGTGCTTTTTATTAACCTTTATCAGTACTGTAACTATTTAAGAGAAGCAACGTTTCTCACTTCTGGAACAAGGAGCTAAGAGCCTTTATAATCGCATTGCCTTTTGCAGCTACTTTGAACTCTTTCTTTTTTTTCTTTTGTTTAAAAAGCAACTAAGCATTGTTTCTCAGGGACCCATGATCTTGCTAAGTCAAATTCAGACTTTCTCACATGTTTGCTATATAGCTTTTCTTAAAACCCATACTTACACAAATTTCTAACTTCAAAATGATGTTCCACTTCTCAAGATCTCAAAAGACTTGATGTTTCATCTTATGAAAAGAGAAAAAAGTGAAAAAAATCATCCTGTTTTTAGATGCGTTAAACTGTGTCAGAAACCATGTCAAATAAGGAGATGTATACATCTTCCCTGTTACATATCTTCAGTTTAATGTTTTTCATGCCATTATTTTATGCAGTTTGTACTTTTTAGAAATTTTCCAAGATCCTCACTGTTATAATGTTATTAGTCACAAGTTTAGTTATTAAGTTTAAATGTCTGATACAAAGTAACCCAATTTCTCTGTTAAGTCAACAGGTCCACTGAATATCATTAGATTTTAACCATGGCTGTAGTGTATCACCACTAATCTTGCCTTCCTCTGATACTTCCATGAAAGTGTTTGCAACCAGGTCAGAGTGCTTCCTTTTCAACACACAGGGACTATTATCTAGTAAGTGATTATGGGAAGTCCCGTTGCCAGAGCCAAACTGGAACTGTCCTGGCCTGGCTGGACTACACAACGGGTCCTGTGACTTTCCTGTACTCAACAGGGGAAATTATCCACTTTAGATATCTAAGCAAACTTCTCAGACTCACCATCAACATCTGTCCACACAATCTTTCCGTCTTCTGATTCTTGTGAAGTTGGTTAATTAAGAATGCCCACATTTGATATCCCTCTCTTTTGTCTTTCTCCACCTACTGACCTTCCCCTCAGTAGTTTTAGATATTCAGTGGACTGTGTTGCAATCTGGGTGGAATTGTGCCCGATCTCTCTCCTTTATTATCTTGACACTACTACACTAGTCTAGAATAAGGATCTCCTGACTGGCTTAACAAATGCCAGGGTTATTTTTCTTTGTATAGACCACATTCCGATAAAAATATTAATGTCTTGTGAACAAGACAAGTTAGGAAACATTGGCAAGATGTCTTGACCAATAAAGGTATCTACTGCTAAGCTGGAAGACCTGAGTTAGAGCCCTGGAACCCATATGGTAGAAGGAAAGAACTGACTCCTGCAAATTGCCCACTGATCCTCACATGCCACGCGTGTCTCTGCATGCATCTCACCCCATCTTAAGTTAGAAATATAATGAATAGATGATAGATAGATAGATAGATGATAGATAGATAGATAGATAGATAGATAGATAGATGATAGATAGAAGAAACTGTGGAAGCAAACTACCCCATTTAAAGGTTTTCCCTTCCATTTCAGTGAAAGCCAATCCTTCTTTGAACTGCTATGAATCAAATTAGAAAAGCTGCTAACTCACAGATTCATGTGCTGTATTTAAAACCGTACATGCTCAGGTCACCCTGTTCTTCCTATTTAATAGGGTGGAGAGAAACCAGTCATTTATCAAACTTATGAAGCTCCAACTAAATAGTTAGGGAGAATTCCTAAAGAAGGTTTATATATCATATATATATATATATATATATATATATATATATATATATATATATATATATATATATATATATATATATATATATATATATATAAAATCATGTCCTGAAGCCAAAATTCTCCCATTTAAAAAGAATGTCTCTGCTTTTTCCTCCTTGATTGTATTGTTCTTTAGAGGAACTTGCCCAATAAAAGGCCTGAAGAGTAAACACATGGCAAGCAATTGTGATTATTCTTCCTCTGCCCTGGCCAAAGCTTATTAGATGATATTGATTCACCAGTTTCTTCCTCGCAGGAGTTGCTTAATTAAATGCTTAGTACTGTCTTTGGAGATGAGTTTAGCTCAATAGTTATTCAGTGTTCTAATTTTAGAAGCCCTCCTTCCTATGATAATAATTTTGGGGACAATAATTAAATCTTGATGTCTTAAAGTGGTGTCCTCTTCCCTCTCCATTCTTCTGTCTTATTCTTTCCCAGAGCAAAAGTGTTGCAAGTCCAAATCTGAGCCCAATCTCCTGAAGCAAAAGCAGATCTGAGCCCAATCGCAGAGGTTTTGTTTTGCTTTGTTTTAACCATAAACAGAAAAAGAAAATTTTTGTTGTTGTTTGTTTGTTTTGCTTTTTTGAGACASGGTCTCACTGTAGTCCTGCCTGGCCTTGACTTCATAGAGATCTGCCTACCTCTCCGAGTGCCCATCTAAAATTTTATTTYATTTTTAGTTTATGTGTATGAACGTATGAGTTGTGCACCCATGGACTCCCGGCGCCCATGGAGTCCAGAAGTCATCAGATCCCTTGGAAGTGGAGTTACAGGATGCTGTGAGGAGCCACCTGGGTGCTGGGTGCTGGTCCTCTGAGAGATCAGCTAGCATCCTTAATCACTGAACCATCTCTCCAGCTATTCTATGTGTGATTATTCTAGTGTTCTTCCTTCTTTATAAAGTTAGTTAGGAGAAAATTCAAAATTGTTATTTCCACAAGCTTTGAAGTGTCTAGAATGTACATTTGGGATGCTCCTGTTTTGGAGACTAGAGCCATATGGTTCATTATTGTGATGTTATTTCGTCTTTAGAAGAGGGAAAAACAGGGTTAAAGATGTGTTCTGCTGGCTCTCCTGATCCAGGCTCTGGGATGACTCTGATAGTTTAAGCAGCAGGCTATTAGAAGAGCTATTCTAAAAGGATTTCTCCTTTCTTTCTTTTTCAAGAAAATAACTGACACATTCTTGTGGAGGAAAGGGTTTTGAAAACCTCAGGGTTTTGATTCATTTTTAATCTTAGTATAAAATCTTAGGGTCTTGTAGCTAGATTACTCCAGGGTATGTATGTGAACTTTTATTTTTTTTAGTTTCTGTACATGTGTATGTGTGCATGTCTGTTTGTTATCATCTGTACACATGTATGATTGTGCAAGTGTGTGCTTGTGTGTGTGTTTGCACGTGAGTGCATGCGCGTGCCTGTGTGTGTGCCCGTGCGTGCGTGCGTGCGTGCGTGCGTGCGTGCGTGCGTGTGTGTGTGTGTGTGTGTGTGTGTGTGTGTGTGTGTGTGTGTGTGTATCTGAAAGCAAGAGGACAAACTTAGGTGTTTGTCAGGAGCCACCCACCCTTTTGTTGACAAAGTCTTGTGCTGGTTTGGAGGTTACCAAATATGCTAGGCTAGTTAGCCACCAAGCCCCAAATCCATCTGTCGTTGCCTCCCTAATGCTAGGATTACAAGTGCATGTCACCATGCCTGGCACTTTTCATGTGGAGTCTTGGAATTAAGCTTAGTTCTTTATGCTTGGAAGTCAAAAAGCATTTTACCAATTGAGCTATCTCCCTGGTCCAGTGAATATTACTTTAAAAAAAATACACTAAACATCTCAAATACTGATCTTTTAGGTTAAAGTAAAGTATGCATAGGCTTTTGAATAGCATGGTAACTTCTGCCTTGAGTTGTCCACTTACAAGGCCACTTTCTGGATAGTAATTAGACACACACATACCCTCTCTCCACTAGCACTTGACATTTTAAAAATATCTCTTTGGAAGTTTGAAGAATGGAGTTACAGTTGAACAGCCAAACAAACAAARAAAGAAACAAACACAACAAAACAAAAAAGCAACAAAAAACCCCAGCAATGATATTTTAAAATTATTAGTATTGTTGCTCTCTTTACATTTTGGTCCTGTAAAAGTATGGGTTACATCAAGACTCCAGGGCATTTGAAAACAAAGTTCCTTTCTTGGCAGGGATCTGCTGTGCTCCACGGTGCTGATAGAGCCCTGTGCGTCACGCTCAGCCAGACAGTGTGCTGCCTCCACTGCAGTTCAAAGCAAGCAGTGTCCCTTGGGTGCCCGCTCGGCTCCTATCGCAGGCTCCCATTTATTTTGACATAACGGTGCACTTCAAACTAGATAATCTTCTGATCAGGAAAAGAAAAGGACAGCTAGTTCTTTTTCTTCATAAAACAACCTTTTCTTTGAAGACACAGTTCAGTAAACCCAATAAATTTTGAGGCAGCATGACTTTTCAATGGTTAGGGCCTATGATAAAAATATGGAGAAAAAGAAGTCTTTGTAAGATGCTTTGGATACAGGGTCCCTCTTTGATACCTTTAGAGAAACTGTTCTGTAACTACAAAAACTTGATTATATCAGCCTCTGTGCATTTTAGGAGTATCAGAGAACTTTTTTTTTTCTTTTTTCTCACAAACACATGTATACATGTATATTTCAAAATAGATAGTATCATCAAATATATGTTTATATAAATATATAGGCACTTATAGATATAGATAAATACTGTCATCATCACTTGGATTCAATTTTCTTTGCACTATGGGGTCCCAGGCTGGAACTCATGTCATCAGGCTGCCATTACAAGACCTTTATCCACGGCTGGGCGGTGGTGGCCACACCTTTAGTCCTGGCACTCAGGAGGCAGAGGCAGTCGGATTTCTGAAATCAAGGCCAGCCTGGTCTACAGAGTGAGTTCCGGGACAGCCAGGGCTATGCAGAGAAACCCTGTCTCGAAAACAAACAAACAAACAAACAAACAAACAAACAAAGCCAAGCCCTTTATCCACAGAGCTATATCCTGTGCCAGAATTTAATGTTGTAAGCCATGTATATGGAAAACAAAGAAGAGAAAACAAAACGTGTTGCTGAGGTATTTAAATTGGAACTTCGTCATGATCGTGTTGTTTATTAAGTAGGAGGCACTGAGAAATTCATGTCAGAAATTTGAAGCCCATTCTGGCCACAAACTGGTTGAAGCTGAGTCTAAGTTTGTTTGATTCTCCTCTACCTCCAGAATGCTAGGCTCAGAACTGAACTCAGAGCCTCTTTAGTCTCAGCAAGGTCTCTACCAACTGGGCTGCATCAATAGCTCCAGGATTGACTTTCCAAGTGCAACTAGAAACAGGGTTTCAGGAATATGACTCAACCTGTGGCAAATATGATACTCTCTGATGGTAGTGCTTAGATCTCATTCTATGCTTCTTTTATGGTGTGTGTGTGTGTGTGTGTGTGTGTGTGTGTGTGTGTGTGTGTGTGTATGTGCATATGTGTGCATATGTGTGTACCAATGATTCCTTTCTCCTGAGGTCAAGTAAGTGAAATTCATTAAAAATGATTGCGAGTCTGGGAGTGGCAAGATGATTTAGCAGGTGAAGGCACTTGCTGCCCAGTTGGTGACGCCAGTTCCACTCCCTGAACATGCATTGTAGGAGAGAAGCAGCTTCTGGGAGGCATCCTATGCTTTCCGAATGCACACCATAGCACATGTACACAAATGTTACCGATGAAATAAATTACATGTTAAATGTTCATAAGAAGCTATTTTAAGCCTGACCAAGGACACAAAAACAAAAGCAACTGTGTGCTTTCTTCATTGAAAACTTGAAAATGAAGTTTGCTATGATACTTGTTCTGGAAGTTTCAATTTCTGAAGTTGTCTTTAAGTCCCCTATAAATCTATCTTCATACACATGTATAGACTTGTCTTAGTTTGCGTTTTATTGCTATGAAGAGACACCACGACCACTGCAACAGTTATAAAGGAGAACATTTCACTGGCGCTGGCTTATACTTTCAAAGCTTTAGTCTACTGTCATCATGGCAGGAGCCATGGCTGAGTGCGGGCAGGCATGGTGCTGAAGATGGAGGTGACAGTTCTATATCGGGATCCAAAGGCATCAGAAAGAGACAGTGTGCCACGCTGAGTGTAGCTTGAGAATAGGAGACCTCAAAACCCATCCCTACGGTGACCTCCTTCCTCCAACGAGGCCACACTAATTCCAACAAGAGCACAGCAACTAAAAGTGTCACTCCCTATGGATCAAGCATTCAAACACATTGATGTATAGGGCCATACCTATTCACAAGAATAGGTATAAGTCCCATGTGCAAAATGCTTATCAATAGATTCTTGATTCTTGAATGTCCTCAAATGTGTTGTCAAATAACCTGTCTACTCTTAATAGAAACAGCACAAGTTCTCTGTGTACTCCTAGATGGTAGATGTAAAATTGTTACCTATGATTCAGCAGAAATTCCAGATTTTATAGTGATTTTTCTTATATTGCAGTGTAGGAGTCTTAAGAGTTCTGTAAAATAGATAAGGCAGTTTCTAYAATCTGCATTGTAGGAAGACAATAGGCAGTAGGTAGATTTATTGACGTTAACTGTCAGCCATATGCTTAAACTTTTTGCACATTGACAGGTTCATTCCTCTCCAAGCACTGTGAACTGGGTATTGTTCTGATTTGCAGATGAAAAAAATGACATCACAAGGTTGTATATATACTCAGTATTGCATAGCTAGAAATCTTGGATCTGGGGCTGGAGGCAGGGGGTGGGGGGAGGGGGGACTCAGTAGCTAAAAATACTTACTGATCTTCTGGAGGACCAGACTTTGGTTCCCAGCATCCTACTTGGATGTGACTCAGAACCTCCTGAAACTTCAGCTCCAGAGGATCATCCCCTTCTGGGCCTCTGGGAGAAATGTATTCATGTGCACATATCCCTACCTAGACACATTTCGTTAAAAACAACACCTTTAAAAGATGTTAGAGCTGAGATTTATGTTGAAGACCAATATTGACTGGATCATTTTGCAAATGTGAAACCTACAGCTTAGAAAAGATGGGTCACTATGCTTACTTGGATCAAAAACCTGGTAAAGGGCCAGAGACAGAGAGAGCTAGCTCAGGCATAAAAGTACTTGCAGGCAAGTCTGATGACATGAGTTCTACTCCAGAGCTAATATGATGCAAAGAGAGAAGTGGCTCCTCCAAGGTATACACTGACCTCCACCCACATTAAATAAATAAATAAATAAATAAATAAATAAATAAATAAATAAATAAATAAATAATGAAATCCTGGTGGGGAATAATGGAGAAATTAACCCCATCTCAGGTGGGGTTGGAGGGGACACGGAACAATGGATAACACATCTGACTCCCAGAATGAAAAAAAATCACTCTAAATTATAACTCTTAACCATTTATTACTATCTCTACTTTAAATTGTTTTCTCACTTTTGACTTGATATCATATACTTAAGGTGATGTGTTGTGTTGCTCAATGTTAGCTACAACATAGAAATGATAAATTGACACCTTTCTTCCACCATATGATTCTGAATGCCTTTTTGTACTTTGTAGCCTTCATGTGTATAGATGGATGGTTAATGTTCAGAATATTCAAAGAAGTTGGGGGAATTTATGATACATTATATATATATAAATGTTTCATAATCACTAAGGCAGTACCTTCAAAATGTATCAGTTGAAACCTCTGAACATCTCCCTATTGTCCTACATGTAGGGATATCTGGGGAAGGAAGATGACTCTACTTAAATAATTTTGGTAGGGTTTGCCAGATGAAGTTGTTGTTTTCCTTAACCTGATGACACCAGAGAGGGGCTTCCTGCACATAGGTTGCAAGCTGTCTCCCCTGAGGGGAACTTTTCATGCTATAGCAATTCCTGAGAGCAATGGAATAGAACAGTTTTTCTCTTTCTTTCCATCTGAATAGTTCATTTGAATATTAATTTGTGGGCAGGATTTTCAAGCCACTGTGGTAAACTAATAACTGGGACTTTTTCTCCTTCGTATGACCAAAGTTAGATGAACCCTGCCCTTAATATTCATCTATATTAAATATATACCTAACTTGAGATCATTATTCTTGTTGTTGATTTTTTTTCCCCAAAAACAGACAGAATAACCCAATGTACTGTAGTGGTGAGTTTTGGTTATACAGCTTTGCGCTCCCAGTGGAGCGAATGGTGCACTCACCCAGGAGCTATCTTTGGATCCATGGATGAAAGAGACATGCACATTAGCTTCTTTATTAAATGTCTTGGCTACCTCAAAGGCTGGGCACTCCTAAACCTTTCCTGCTACCCTAGGCCCAATAGGGGAAGTGGCCAGTGGCCACCCACCCAAATTCTCACAATGTAGGCTCTCTCTCCTGTAGCTTTCCTTTTCTGTCTCCCACCGCATCCTGGCAATTTCTCCTTGGTTCCTCTCTGCATCCTACCTCAACTCTAAGTGTCCTGCCCGTGCCCAGCCATTGGCCGTTGACATTTTTATTGACTGATCTAAAACCAACTGGGGACAAGGACCTTCAGCGTCTAGACACGCAGATTCCCAAATCAAAGTCTTAGAACCAATCACCAACAATGTATTGATTGATCATTTGTAGATTTGTGTCAGATGTAAATTTGTAGAGTAGCTCTTAATAACATTGGTAGCCAATATATAAATAAATAACATAGAGATATATTGGCTGGAGAGATGGCTCAGTGGTTAAGAACACCTGCTGCTTTTGCAGAGGTCCCAGGATCAATTCTTTGTACCTGCTGCATGGCTCAAAACTGTAACTCCAGCTCCGGGTCATCTTAAGGCCTCTTCTGGCCAACTTGAACATCTGGCACACATATATGATACACTTACATACGTGCAGATAAACACTCATGCACATAAAACTGAACAAATAATACAAAGAATTGGAGTCAAGTAAAGCTGAGTGTGAAAATTTACGGCAGCTCTCTCCCTAGAGAGTCCTCAGAAATAACACGTATTTATGGTTTTTGGATGTCAGTGTCTCCTTTTTGAGGTTTCTGACAGTCCTATTTCATAGTCATATACAGGTTTTGAATGAACCAAACATAGATTCAAATCCTGGCCCTGTGCCATTGGCTTTGGAGATACTTTTGAGCTTTGGTCTCTTTCACTAAAGAATGGGAACAATACCACCAATGTCAAGGGACTAGACCAAGACTGAATTCTGATTTACTTAAATAAATAAACATGCACAAACACATGCATGCTACATATGCAACCAATAAATGATGTGTACTCAATCTCCCCTAAAGTAGTGCCTGATTCACAGTGAGGGGTACCTGCTTTTATGTGGGATAAATATTGAAAGAACTTGATCAATATCACCCTACACCAGACTTATTTCTTATCAAACACAATGAAAACTTATTTGCTTAGTTTACTTTACAGACCATTGATTGATTATTGATTTACATTTATCTTTTATTCTAGAGTACAACTCCATTTTAATCTATTTGTGTTTTTCAGTTTGTTAAACTTTTGTTTTGTTTCTATATGTGATGATATTGCCAGGGACAATGCTCTTTCTAAACCCAGCATTGGGTGGATCTTAAGGATTGCCCTGCATTGACAGGAACCAAGAAGAAAATCAACAGTCAGCTGAGAAAAGTTAGCCTGCATTTAGTTTTCTTGGCAGCTGCTTTCCACAGATACTCATACACAGGAGGATGCTGAGGCAGGAGGATAGATTCTTTGAGCTTAGTAGCCCAAGACCTGCAAAACAACACAATAAAGCCGTATCTAAAGACAAAAAGATAACAGCCAAATAAGAATAAAAACAAAACAAACCAAAAAAAAAAAAAAAACCTGAGGAAAAATGGACTAGAAGGTTTTGACTGATATGAAGTAAAAGGTAAAATACTGAGTTTTTAAAAGCAAAAACAAGGATTCTTAAAATAATTGGGGCTCTGATATTTAATAACTAATTCTGCCCAATGTTATGATTTGTTGTGGATGAGAAGTTAATGTGATATTAAAGATTAATTTTAGGTAAAATGAGATTTTATTGCTTTTGAGTAATGAGGCAATACCTAGGGGTGTTCATGTAATTCCTGGAAAGTGTGACTACGTCTCTTCCAAGGTTTACGTTTATAAGTAGGCTTCCTTAACCAACGTTTTAATTACCTTTCTGTAGTTTCTAAACTAGTGTTGTCTCTAAGATGGCTTACCGTCCTAAGGAAATAATGCCTGCTTCTCTGTTCGTGCTTTCACATTTTCCACTTTAGACTTCAGGAATAAGATTCAGTAATTTTAAAACTCAGTGGCTCGGCATAGAATACCACTGGCATTATTAACTTTCGAATCAATGAAGAGAGGAGAGGAATATCTGAACCAAAGAGCTAATGGCTGTTTTCTTTAACCTGTGATTGGAATAACTAAATAGTGTGTGGACTTTTCACTTGACACCAAAAGTAAAAACCAAGAGACTGAGTCTTTTTTCTTTTTCTATCTTCTGAAAAAGGATATCTTTGGCAGATGTGTAACTGGTTTTAATTTTATTCTTGTTTGTAACTAGATATTATTCATGGCAGGAAGAGTGTATTTCTTTTAATCTAACTTTTTTCTTCTTTTCTGGTCATGGCAGTAGATTCAACTATACATTGAATTTCAGAGCAGGGATAATCCCTTTCTGATGAGCATTACATTAAAAAAATAGGACAACCTGCAGGAGTGTGGGTGAGCTGCCCAGGAGAGCTGGCTTTACCATTCACCTGTCACAAGGCGGCTTGGGCACAGGGGAGATGCCCTCTTTCAAAGCCCCACCAACTGCAGCACTTGGAAGACCAGACCAGGAAGTCATGGGAAGAGAACAGCTGTCCCAGCCCTTCACGGGCTGCAGCACTCACCTGAGAACAGAGAGAGAGAGAGAGAGAGAGAGAGAGAGAGAGAGAGAGAGAGAGAGAGAGTTTTGACTGTTTCTTGCCAGCTGCAGCATTGGGTGAGTTAACTAGGGCAGTGCCGTAGAGCTCATTCTGGTAGTGGTGTGGTTTGGGAGACCTGGTGGGTTAACCCAGCTACCTCACCCTTCCCCTCCCCAGGCCCAGAGACAGGGCCTCCTCTCAATCTACCTCATCTATGAACTGCTGGAGCATGTGAAAGGGCCCAGTCCTACAGATCCAAAGCTTCAGCATCTCCAGGACTCAGGGCAACAACAGAATAACCAAGAGGAGTCCTGGCAAGGATCCAGTATTGATGGTATAACAGAAGCCAGAGACCTCAAACAGACCAATGACTCATTGCCGTGAACATCTGCAAATAAAGATGTGTGGATGCACAAAAGGGTGTACTGTGGGGACACACTGCGACACACTACAGCTCCCACAGTGAGATGTTTTCTGGGCTTTGCTTTATTTTTATTTTATTTTTAATTTTTGTTCCTTACCTTCTTTCAGGGGTAGGCTGCAAGGGCTGAGGGTGGATGTGAAGATATGGGGAGATGAGCGGGATTGGGATGCATGATGTGAAACTCACAAAGAAAAGAGAAAACAAACAGGCTTTCTAAGGGATGATAATGAAGCAAAATACAACATAAGGTAAAGCAAAAACCAATACAAACAGAAGGGGAAAAAGCACACACACACACACACACACACACACACACAAAGACACAAGAAACAGAGCTCTACTTGTTCAAGGACTTAGGGATCTCATTAAAACACGAAACTGGAGGTCATAATATATATGCAGAGGGCCTGGTACAACCCTATGCAGGCCTCATTAATTTTCATCCATTTATTGTTGATTAACTGCATAATCTCAAGGTAATATAAGAATGTAGTTTTCTATCATCAAAGGTATTTCCCCCCAAGTTCAAAACAAAACAAAACAAAACAAAACAAAACCCTCAAAAAACAACAACAACAAACTCCCCACCCAAAACCACCCAATAATTTCTTGAACACACAATGCCTTCTTCCCAGGATGGTTGGTGGAGCTCCACCTCTCCCTTGAACGAGAATGTCTGGAGCTCAGAGAAGAGGCAGACAATGTTTGTATTTCCTATTGTCTCATGTAGACTTAGCTGGGGCCAACCCATAGTGCTGTCCCTCACCCTGATCACATGGCCATGTCTAGAAGCAATTTATTCCAGGAAACCATGTAGACTGATGCAGGCCAAGGCTTTGTTGCTGAGGAAGAAAGGGGGCATGTACTGAAGAAAGAGATGAACCCACTTTACACAGGAAGTGTTTTAGTTTTGCTTCTTTCCAACGTCCCAGCAAGGCCTCCAGCCGCTTTGGTCTGGGTTGCACGGTCTCCCCCACCCCCCACATAAGCCACAGTGTTTGGCTTTATGTGTTTCCACGCTCCGCTGCTACACATTGGCCTCACCATCGATTTAAGAATTTCAATAATATCATCTAATTGAGACCATTGGAAATGGTCTCAATTAGACACTGCCAGAGCTCCTGGTTGATGTTTCTGCTTTGATAAATGTTTGTTCTAGAAAAATTAAATAAAATAACAACGGAAATAATAATAATAATAATAATAATAATAATAATAATAATAATAATAAATAGAAAGACAATCATGGGTAAAGTGCTTGCCTCTTCAGCATGAGGACCAGAGTTCAGATCCCGAGCAGCCATGTAAAAAGCTGAGCCCAGCAGTGTGCTCCTGTAAGTAACCCTATGGTATATAGAGGGATCACTGGAGTTCTTTGTCCAGCCACCCTGGCTGAATGAGTGAGCTTTGCCTTATAGTGAGGCCTTATCTCAAAACAAAACAAAACAAAACAAAATCAAAAAACAAAACAAAACAAAACAAAAAAATCCCCCAAACAAGGGCGGAGGATCAGCCGAGGAAGTCACCAACTGTGTGTGCGAACCAGTGCACACACGTGCACACTCGCAAATAGACACACATACACACCTATGTACACACATACACATCTATGTGCACGCATATAAAATTTAAGAAGGAAAGCAACCCAACCTCTATGTTAAGATCAATTATCCAGGCACCAGGTAAAGCTAAGCACCACCCAGGTGCCCTGAGCGCCCTGGTGGAATACCAATGAGAYATAAGATAAACTAAATGGAGCGGCRGCATCCAGTTCTGGTAGAACGGGAGCCCCACTTGAAGCCCGAGTTAAAAGACACAGATACGCACAAAGAGCCAGGCACGGGCTTGTGGATATTGCTGCTGCTTTTAGGAGGCTTTTCTCCCTAATATGATGATTTAAAAGCAGATGTGATCTCCCAAACATGGCTATGCTTTCTACCACCCAGCTACTTTGCTCCTTTGTGATTTTGAATGAATTATTGATAAGAAATACTTCAAAGGTGAGCAAAAAAAAAAATTCTTCTTGGCTTAGCATTTATGAAACAATGATGTTGATGAAGGGAAGAAAGAAAACCACTGTCAATATTTCTCTGAGACTAAACAATAACAAAGTGCCTTCAGGATCCATTTTAATGAGAAATATGAGTGGGGCTCCATGGAAATCTGGGGACAGGCAGTGCACACTAGCAAATTAATTACAGCTTGGCAGSCAGGCAAATGCATGAGGCTTGTGGTGGCACAGAAAATAAATATTCTTTTAATCAGCGATCTGGCCTCTTTTTCTCAAAGGTAACATTCAAGCTTAAATGCGCAAGTCACATATATTTTAAAAGGGATTTCAAAACAAGGGATTTGCCTGGCTTTGCTGATTACTATTTTCAGGTTAGTGTTTGCACGAGATTTCCGCCATGTAAGGCACAATTGATCCCCTCGTCTTGTCGGTGGTCAGAGAACAGGGCTATCATTACTGACAGCCTTTTCTCTAAGCCCGGCTCTGATCCGAGCTGGAGGAGGCATTGACTTTCATCAGGGCTTTCTGGATCGATGATCCGGATGGTTCTTGGATAGCTATGCTGAGTTCCCCCACACTCTTTGCAAGTCAAAGCTGCATCTCCTCCCCCAGGTGGAATTTCTCAGTTCAAGGATTCACTTCTCAGCGGCCTCAGGCTCCCATGTTGGC
>BDUI01004601.1:24002-37615 GCA_002335545.1 Apodemus speciosus
CAGAAGAGGGTGTCAGATCTCATTACAAATGGTTGTGAGCCACCATATGGTTGCTGGGAATTGAACTCAGGACCTCTGGAAGACCAGTCAGTGCTCTTAATCTCTGAGCCATCTCTCCAGCCCTACATTATTTATTACAAGGGGTTGTTATGGCTTTGTACTTAAAGTTGTTTATGTTACTGAGATGAAGAAATGCTTTTTTGTATTTTGAATATATAAACCTTGTCAGAAACACAATTTCTGATTCTTTTCTCTGAGTCCTATGCATTCTGTACCCTGAATGGATTTTGCTAATGATAGAATGCAGTTAATAATGCATCATGTATGGTAGTCTTTTTAAAGGAATCTTATGAAGGATGTGAGAGCTACATCTTCTACTGTGAAGCTTCCAAGGTAAAGACCCTTCAAATATCTGTGGTAAGGAGAAATTAAAAACAAATTATTTGATAAGCAACACAAAGTCATGAGTAGTTACAATTTAACATTGGGCTCTTATATCTTTAAAGCAGACTTTAGGCACATGAGATGACAATGAATCTAAGTCATGCTCACAGTATTAGTGAGGCCGCGTTCCTTGACAGTCACAGAGATAGATGGACCGAGTTCAGAATATCATTTAAGGCACAGCTGGAGAAAACACTGGCGGACGCGACATCACCATGGGCATAGCACGAAGCTTGGCTCACTTTCATTATACTACTGTGGGTCATGGAACACTTGCTAAGAAGAAAAGCATTTTCCTGCCTCAGCTCTTCCCTCCGTCTGCCCCCTTATTATAGCAAAGGCTTCTCATTCTGAGCTACAGAAAAAGAGCACTTCTAAGCAAATCTACCAAAATATTTTGTGGAAACTTTTTGGGTAGAAAATTATATGACTGAGCTATTACTTTCTCTGTCCTAGGTTTAAATTAAATTCTGCCGAATCATACATTTCTCTGGATGGCTAAGAACAAACAATTTATCATATAAATAAACCAATGAAGCCTAAGGGCGGGGAAAAGAAAGCCCTGAGCATGTTACCCATCCAGCTCTTAGGGAGATATCCTCCTCCGATCTACTTGAAGGTCTTCCTTACACCCTGGATGTTGTGACTCAAATAAAGATGCTAGAGCTCTCTTTATGAAGCTCTGACTCCAAAATACTCTTGAAACATCTGTCCCTGTACTTAGGAACAAGATAATTAGAACAAAGTAAACTTAAAAAGGTAAATAAGATTCCATGGGCTAGAGGAGTTGGCAGCAGACCAGGTTAAGAGCCTCATCTTACTACACACTCAGGCAATTATGGGACACATAACACAGAGCTGTGGGCCGGGCGGTGGTGGTGCACGCCTTTAGTCCCAGCACTTGGGAGGCAGAGGCAGGCGTATTTTTGAGTTTGAGACCAGCCTGGTCTACAGAGTGAGTTCCAGGACAGCCAGGGCTATACAGAGAAACCCTGTCGGGGAGTGGGGGGCAGGAAACAAACCCCAAAACCCAAAATACCAAAAAACAAACAAACAAACAAAAAGACTGGGAGCTGCCCCTGGGGGAGAAGATACAGCAACAAAGTCAGATGGTGGAGTTATCACTGCCCTATACTGGGACTTATACTAATCAATGAACAAAGAATTATGTGAATAAATAAAAGAATGAAGTACTACTAATGTATAAAATGTAAACATTGTGTTATGGCAGAAATTAAATAATAACGTCGGGCTGACTTGGGTCTAATGACAATTAAAACTCTGACCATTAAGGGTTGATAATACGTGGGGCCTGAGAGATGGCTCAGAGGTTAAGTGCATTGGCTGCTTTTCCACAGGTCCTGAGTTCAATTACTAGCAACCACATGGTGGCTCACAACCATCTATAATTAGGTCTGGTGCCCTCTCCTGGCCTGCAGAACACATGCAGGCAGAATACTGTATACATACACAATAAATAAATAAATCTTAAAAAAAAAAAAAAAAAGACACGCCTGTAATCCCAGCACTTGGGAGGCAGAGGCAGGCGGCTTTCTGAGTTCGAGGCCAGCCTGGTCTACAGAGTGAGTTCCAGGACAGCCAAGACTACACAGAGAAACCCTGTCTCGAAAAACCAAAAAAAAAAAAAAGAGTTGATAATACCCTGCTCAGGACATGACGGTCTGCCCAGGCTGGCTTGGAGATTTTTCTCCCTGTCTAGTGCCCTTGAAACCTAAAAAGCTACAAGCCTGAGAATGGGCTGTCATGCTTTGACAAAATATGCCTCTAGATTCTTAAAAATTGAGTTATGGGGCTGATGAGGGTATATAATTGTAAAAGATAACTCTGTTCTGTCATGGTTTATCAATAATGACCTTATGACCAATGATTAACTTATGACCAAGAGGAATTTAAAACATGTGTCTGGGGACAAAAATGATATGATCTTTGTTTTGGAACAACATGCATCTATCCCTGCCCACTGAGGTCCATGTAAATAAAGAAGCACTCTGACTGTCATTCGGTGAGGATGTAAGATTTCCCCCACCACTGTGCCTGATTCACTCCTCCTTCACCCATTCCTTGTCTCCTCTGAGGGGCCTGGCCATCGCCGGGGCTGGCCGCAGCTCTAGACCCTCTCTAGGCATTGTTGAGCAGCAAGGGCAAGCTGCCAGCGGGTACAGTCAGCTCACTTGGGAGTCCTTACTTCCCCATACACACGGCCATTGCAGACAGAGCCAGTGAGAAGAATACAGGAGTGGATCCCCCTTTTCTTTATTTTGGGCAGGGTCTTTGTTGAGATCTGTGTTCCAGTGTCTTTGTCGAGGTCTGTGTTCCAGTGTGTTTGTTTAGTTCTATTGTAACCATGTACTATGGGTTGGGTGGTGTCAGCATGCAAAGTCATTTTCTTATAATTCTAGAGGCTGGAAATCCTCAATCAAGGAATTGGCAGGGTTGGCTTCCCCAGAGACCTTTTTATTGGACTGAAGATGACTTTTTCCATGTGTTTCTACACGAATTTTCCCTAGATATATCTGGGTTCACCCAGATTAGATTAACAGATGTCCTAAGAAACTTATTCTAACTTAATTGCTTTGAGACACTGATTTCCAAGTAGTTACATTCTGAGGTAATGGGGTGAGAATATATATATATATTCATACATATATATTCATACACACACACACACACATATATATATATATAAATTTTGAGATACAATTCATCTGGTAATGAGTGGCTAATCTTCTTAGACCCATAGAGATAGATTAGAACAATAAGTCATTTCTACAACCTCCAAATATTATCAGTATTATCTGAGGGGAGGACAAAGGGCGAAGCCTAGCTTCTTTGCTTAAATTGGGGGAAGCATAGTATATTGTTTTACTTTTCTTGCTTATATATTTGTGTGGGGAATGGAGGCAGTCCTGAGTGAATGGTTATTGTCAACATGGGCACAGCCATGTTAAGGATCCCAGTACTTCAGACCCATGGCAATGGCAAAACCTTCCCCAGTGAGGATCAGAGGAATGACAAAGCCTTTCTGTGGTCCACAAATGAGTGTTTACTAATTATTGACCAGTGTGTGCAGCTTGAGGCTGCTCCCCTACAGAGACACCCCTGGGAGCGTTAACTCCCTCCTCCACATACATCGTTAATTAGCTGAGTTTCTGGGTTGCATAGTTGGTGCCCTCCATCAGAGAGAGCACAGCCTGCCCATCCCAGCATTTCAGCACATGTGATTCACTTCTGTGTCAGTCATTTCTTCATTTCTGAGTCTCCCCTGTCAGGTTTTCAGGATCAAACCATGCAAGAAGTGGGAAGTAGTACCTGAACAGGGACCCCTTCTTATGGAGAACTCCAATTGCTTAGATTTCTTCCATGAGATGCACATAAATAAAGATAAAGGTAAAGGTAAGGTGAGACCATAGCTCTATGCATTGGGTGTAAAACACTGGACACAGGATCTAGAGACAGGCAGTCAGATATTAGTGCTTTGAAGGAAATTTTGAGGAACCTCAAAGAAGAGCAAACACCTCACAGCTCTGTCAGTTCTTGGGCTAGGTTCAGGAAATGTGCTCTTGGTTTCCCAAAGAAGGAACAGTAAGTACATTTGGATCCTTGGAAAAGAATAGGCAAAGAGTTGGGGGGGTCTAGATACATGGTGGAAAGATGAAAATGTCTTCACATTTTTGCTTCTGGCTTATGAGGCCTTGAACATGATTCCTTAGCTACCCAATATAGGCTTCTGAGCTTTGTTTCCTCTCTTCTCAGTCAGATTCCAGAGGATATGGAGAGCTGCCACTGGGCAGAGGTCAGCTACATTGGGAACATGGAAGAGATAAGAAAGGCAGGGATGTGCAGAGCCAGTGAAGTCCTGAGTAAATGTGAACTCTTGACGTGTTACAGCTGTGCCATGGACTGGAACGCCTCAGACCCACAGACATGGCAAAGTCTTCCGCCCATCTGAGGTTCAGAGGAGTGGCAAAGCCTCCCACTGGTTCAAGTGCCACTGTTCACGAATGGTTGGCATTCTACAGGATGGTCAGGTAAATACAGACTACAACTTACTCTACTCAAAATATACTTCAAAATAACTAGGGCGAGTTTTAATGTTCCCAGCAAACACACAGACATAGCAACATTTGGAATGGAAACCAACTCCTCTGTAGACTAGGCTGCCCTTACACTCAGAAATCTGCCTGCTTCTGCCTCCTGATTGCTGGTACTAAGTGTGCCAACAATGCCTTGGACCAGCCCTCTCTTTTGTCTTTTAAATTCTATTGTTTGTAAATAATAAATAATAAAATAGTAAAAGAGTAAATAATACATAATAAAATTAAACCATATCTTTTAGTATTTTTGTTTTGTTTTTTGAGACACATTTTTCTTTGTAGCCTTGACTGTTCTGGAACTCACTCTGTAGTCCAGAGCTGGCCTTGAACTAAGAACTCAGAAATCTGCCTGCCTCTGCCTCTCAAGTGCTGGGATTAAAGGTGTGTGCTACCGCTGCCCATTTGTCACTATTTTGCTAGTCATTTTATATTCCAATATTATGTATATTAATAATGATGGCATAAAGGCATATCTTTTAGACAGTTAAATCATATTCTTTTGAAATAGAAATAAAGTTGGAAACTATCAGAAACAAAATGACGGTGGATAATTACAGCTTAATTTATTAGTGTTTGTCAGATAAAGAAAAAATAGAGTACCCAGATTTTGAGACTTTCAATGAAGAGCTAAGCATGGTGACATAGAACCTGGAAGGTAGAGGCAGAAGGATCCCATTCAACACCAGCCTCAGCTACATACTGAGTTTGAGGAGATCCTGGGCTGCACAAGACCCTGGCTCAAATAAAACAAAACAAGGAGCTTCATAGGTGCTCACTGGGTAAGGAGCCTGGTGTGTAAGCACAGTGCCCTGTGTCCAGATACCCAGTGTTCAGGCAAATGTCRGGTACTGGGGTGCAGATCTATCATCCCAGTACTGGGGAGGCAGAGATGGGTGGGTCCCTGGAGCTGTTGGCTAACCAGCATAGTCGAATCAATGAGCTGAAGATTCAGTAAGAGAGCTTGTCTCAGAAACTAAGGTGGAGGCCTGGGCATGGCGGTGCACACCTTTCATCTCAGTGCTCAGAAAACAGAGGCAGGCAGATCTCTGTGAGTTTGAGGTCAGCTTGGTCCACACAGAAAGACTGTCTCAAAACAAAACAATCAAAGTAGGCGTTGAATGTAAGTCTGTAGACAAGTACTTACTTTTCAAATTAATTTTACTTTCACAGGCTGTCCATTGACATTCTGGACAAAGACTTCTTCAACAGAAGAACCACAATACAGAGGAAGTGTCTTGGCAAGACAATTCTTTTTGTAAAAAGAATGAGCCAGAAGTCCAGGCCAGCAACACAAAGGGCCAAGGCCTTTTATTGTTGTAGTGCTTGATGGCTGTGTCTTATCCTGTTGCTGGGAGCGCTCTTCACAATCTGACCTGACTGCCAATTAGGCACAAAGGGGAAAGGGCAAGTTTAGGAGATGTGAGTCTGTGCCAGCTAACAACAATCAAAGACTGCTTCTCCAGGTCTACAGGAAAGAATTGACTTACTTAAGAGACACTTCTACACCTCATAATTGCTTGGAATGACCATAAAGGATTCATTGACACCAATTCCCTGTTATCTGTCACTTCCCCCATCCCCCAGTGTAGGATCAAATTAAACTAACAGGAACAAATCTTACCCAGGGACACGGGACAACAGTAGAGAAACCAGAAAATGATTAATCATCAATGTGATGCCTTCAGAGATGGGTAGGAATGTCAAAATTGAAATGAAGTCATGCTGTTAACAGAAATGCCTGTAATCCCAGCACTTGGGAAGCTGATCACAAGTTTGAGGCCAGCTTTGTGAGGAAACACTGTCTAAAGCCAACAAAATGGAGTGGAGTCGCCTGTGTCAGCCATTCCACAAGCAACTAAAAGCCAAAAAGTCATGCAGAAATGGTCCTTATGCGTGGTAACATGACACTAATGAACATGTTCCAGCTGTGGCTCCTGATGTATTCAGATGCTGTGAGGTCTCCCAGAGAGGAGGGGCCGAGTCTGTAGAAAGTCTTTATTAGCTGGCTGGCAATGGAGTACACTGGGTGCTCAAGGTCCCAGTGCAAGTCTGAGATTTTCTCAGCTTGGTTTTAAGTAAATGCTGTGTACCCACACTGGGTTAGAATGAACTACAGAAGCCAAAAGTAAGGATGCTACATTTAGAGACCTTCCCAGAACTATTGACTTTGATGGATTAGATGACAGATTCGATCTTTGTTCTTGTTTCTCATTTGTTTGATTCCTTTTGTTTGTTTGTAGGTGGTGCTGCCTACACGCTAGGTTCCAAGGCCTGAATGGTGTGTCCCTCGCCACCTTAGTTGTGCTAAGGTCTGGGGGGCTGGTTACACAGACACAAGCATGYGACAGCTCAAGAGTGGCACAAGAATGGAAGCAGCAGGCCCACCAGATTGAATGAATAAATCTTTAGCTGTTAGACTACACACCCACACCTGAAATCTGCTGAGGACAGAAAGTCTGAAGCGCTGAAAGCAGCCAGTGGGAGAACTTCCTCCAAAGAAGGAACTTTCTCCAGAAGGAAGCTTTGCGTCTTGTCAGGTGACTTTACAGGTGAGCTTGACTGTAGGGAGCAGGGACACACACACACACACACACACACACACACTGCTTAGTTACGCATATCTGTTAGCATCTTCTTAAAGCTTTCCGCATATCTGAACCTAGAAGATAGACTGGGTGGAGGGGGGTGGTAGGAGGGAAGGTGTTGAGGGGTGTCCCTCTTTGTCCCTATTCCAGTGTAGTCATGTTTTCATTCCTAATTTGGCTGCTTTGATTGGCTTATCAGAGACAGATGCCTTGTTCAGGCACAGGCAGTGATCCTAAGTTGGTATTGGCTTCAACTGTCTGCCTCATTACCCACAGCAGGGACAATGGCACTGCTAACCCCAAATTCACCCCTGGTTTTGTCATAGCCTGCTGAGCAGCCCACCATTGCGAGAGAATCCTTTCTCTGTGGAGTTGTAAACAACACCCACCTCCTCTTTATAAGTAAAATTAATTTCAAAAAGTAAATACTTGTCTACAGACTTACATTCCGTGCCTATTTTGTTTGTTTTGAGACAGGGTCTTTCTGTGTGGACCAAGCTTATGACATAGAAGGATATATGACAATACAAAGTGTAATTTCACTAAAGTTCAACTCAGGGAACTGGTGAGTGGACTGGACTTACCCAAAGAGCATGGGTGAGGAGTTGCCTACAGGAGTGTGGGTGACTGGCTTCAAAGCATTCACCCACCATGTATGATGGCTCTTCCACAGTCACCCCCAATTTCCCTAGCTAACTTTCACCAGCCGGTGCACCTGGGAGCCCCTGAGACACCAGATTGCTCAGGGGTAAAGGATGTTTGCAGCTCTTGCAGAGGACCCAAGTTCCATTCCAAGAATCCATGTAGGTCATCTGCAACTGTCCAACTCTGCGGATGCCTCACCCTGGACTCAGAGAGCACCTGCGTGTTGTGTACCCACACAGGGATACATTCATACATGTAAATACAATTAAATAAAGATGAAATTTGCAGGAAAATGGACGGGATAGAAGAAATTATACTGCGAGGTAACTCAGGACCAAAAAGACAGACCTTGTATACTCTCTCTGCTATGTGACTTCTAGATTCACACTTTGAGCTTTGTATATTTAACTTTGGACTGTCTGTAGAGGTCAGGAAGCAAGGAAGTACTGGTAAAGGGGAAAGGGGTGGAGTTGGAGAGAAAGGTCAATAGAACATAATATATGCTCTATATGAATGTAGTGGGAAGGATAATGGGGGATGACGGTTAAGTAGGGATGGTCGGGGGAAGTGCACAGAGGAAGAGGGGATACTATGGAAACCCACTACTTTGGAAGCTAATTTAAAAATATAACTAAAATAGTGAGCTGTCGAGATGGCTTCCCAGTTCAGAGCACGCACTGCTCTTACAGAGGGTTTGGGTTTGTTTCTCAGCACTGCGTGGTGGTTCGCAATACTAGTAACTCTGGTTTTAGGGTTCCAACACCTTCTAGTCTCGRCAGGCACCAGACATACATATGGTACACATATATACCTGAAGGCAGAGCTCTAACACACAAGATAAACAGATCATTCAAAACAGTGTAATTAAAATACAAAGGGATTAGGACAGAGGTATTCTGCATGGGTAGACAGTGGACGTGGTCTATTAAACAGAAATCTCCCGTGCATGAGATATCTGTCTATGAGTCAGGGATCAGGGAAGCTTCAAGACTCCCAAAGCTGCAGAGGCTATTGGTAATCTATTGCCCCTGCTYTGCCCACCATAACTAGATGGTAAGACCCTATTAATGAAGACATAACCCACTGTGGTTTCAGGACACAGAGAAATCAAGCTGTCACTGACAGGGGCGCTTCCTCCCTGCTGGAAGTGGTTATGTAGACAGTTAGGGGAGAAAGGCCATCACTGCTACAAAGCTGTATGCTACAGTATCAGTCTGACAGATAAGATATACATGAAATAGTCTCATGAACATTACAGGAGTAGTCAACTATTTTCTGATCAGATTTGAGGCTTACTGCACAGGAAGGAATTCATGCCTGTTATTGTAGAGCTGATTAAAATAAACAAAGAAGCCATGCATGGTTGGAGAGGTCACAGGCCCTAGAGAGGACTGTTGCTTTGTTAAATGGGCATGTTATCAAACTGCTTTCTGGGTGGCTGAAGAGATGACTCAGCRATTAAGAGCAGTGACTGCTCTTCCGAAGGTCCTGAGTTCAATTCCCAGCAATCACATGGTGGCTCACAACCATCTGTAATGAGATCTGATGCCTATTTATTATTAAATATTATATTATTTTATAATAAATAAATAAATCTTAAAAAAAAAAGAAACTTGCCTTCTAACTACATCTGTACCCATAGGGAAGTGCTGATCTCAATATTGGTCAGAGATACTTCCTTTTTCAGTGGGCAACTGGCCAAAGAGCTGAGAATAGGTGGCTGTGAATGACCAGAACTAAATAGGACATTTATAGTCACTACCCTAAGGCTCTGTGGATGTCAAGGAAGGTGTGTGTGTTGGGAGAGGGAGAGTGTTAGGAGTCAGAAGGTGGGAGGAGAGCTGTGACATTCGGTCTTCTGGACGTGACATGGCCATTGCAGTCATGAATTCACTACAGCTACAGAGCACAGCATCTGCTCAGAATCAAGCCAGGCCTCATTCCAGCATCAATGGGGGAGGCTCACGAGGCCTCCATCCTAACCGATTCTGGGGGTTGATCCCATATCCATGCCATGCAGGCAGAACTAGTTGGACTCAGTGGTCACATTAATAAAAGTGGATGTGTTGGGGGTGGATCTGGGGAAAATAGGGGGAATTAGAAGTGGATATGAGCAAGATATGTTGTTGTATCATGATGAAATTGTCAAAGTATAAATAAAAGTATTCTAAAAATAGGGAAAATGTCATTAATTAAATTTGGTTTAGTCAAGTTCACAGGATTTTTGTATGGTCTTAAATTTATCTACGTACATACATACGGGTACGTACGTATGTATGTATGTATGTGTATGCATGTATGTGTATGTATCTAGTGTGTGTGCCTGTRAGTGTGGGCATGACTGTGTCATGGTTCGAGTCAGAGGACAACTTTCAGGATTTGATTCTCACCTTCTGTCTTCTGGAGCACTCACGTTCTGGCTGCTGGGCTGTGTGTGCACTGCTGGCTCYTGTGCTTTTAGGCAATCTCCTGCCTCCACCTCCCACCTCACTGTAAGAGTGCCGAGATCACAGGAGTGTCACAGCATCTGGCTTTTTACATGAGTTCTGAGGATACAACATGGGTCATCGGGTTTGTGCAGTCAGCATTTTTATCCTTCCTGGCCCTTGTTTTGTTTTTAAATTTCTTTTTTTTTTTTTTTTTTTGGTTTTTCGAGACAGGGTTTCTCTGTGTAGCCCTGGCTGTCCTGGAACTCACTCTGTAGACCAGGCTGGCCTCRAACTCAGAAATCCGCCTGCCTCTGCCTCCCAAGTGCTGGGATTACAGGCRTGCGCCACCACGCCCGGCTGTTTTTAAATTTCTTATTATTTTTATTTTATGTGTATGAGTGTTTTGCTTGTGATGATGTCTGTGCACCAAGGCCAGAAGAAGATCTAGTACCCTAGGCCTGGAGTTACAGATGTGAGTGGTTCGTGGGTGCTAGAAGTTGGATCCAGGTTCTCTGGAAGAGCAGCCAGTGCTCTCTCACCCCTTGAACCATCTTTCCAGCCCATTTGTTTTGTTCTTTTGAGACAAGATCTAACTTGTAGCTCAAGCTGGCTTAGAATTTACTATGTATCCCAGGATAGCCTCAAAGTAGTAGCAATCCTGCTGCCTCAGGTTTCTGAGTACTGGGACAAAAGGTGTGTATCACTGTGCCTGGTAAAAGCTTTCAATTTTACAGTCAGATGGGTAGAGGAGAACTAACAATAGACAGACTGGGTGTGCTCACTCCTTAATTCTAGCATTTTGGAAAYGGAAGCAGGAAGATCAGGAGTTCAAGGCCTTAGCTGCATCCTTAGCTGCACAGTGAGTTAGAGATCACACACAGAACCTTGTTTCAAACAATATTTTAAAATCACTAACAAAGTAGTGTAGGTAAAAGGATGCCTTTAGCATCCCAGCACTTGGGAAGCAGAAGCAGGCAGATCTCTTGAGTTCAAGCCTGATCTACAGATCGAGTTCTAGGATAGCCAGGGAGACACAGAGAAACTGTCTCAAAAAACTAAAAAACAAACAAACAAATAACACCCCCCCCAAAAAAAAAAACCCAAAGGATGTTTTCAGTAATGGACAAATGGATCTCAACTGGTTTAGCTGAGACAGAAGGATAAGAAGAGGTTGTACACGGAGCAAATATGGAATTCGTAGACTGCAGAGCCTGAGGGGTTGGAGACTCCTTGGTGTGAGGGTACCAAAACCGGTCTGGGAGGAGCAATAATGGCGAGATGCTGGCACTGGGGAGCTCGGAGCGGTTAGTCCCTGCCAGCCTCTCTTGGTTTCGACCAGGGGAGAGTGTAGCTGAGACTGCGTAGAGGGAAAGATTGTATCAGTGCAGAGGACAAGGAACCGAGAGGAGATGGTGCTGGCTCCATTGCTAAGGTGGACTTGTGCCCACCCAAACAAAGAAAAGATTCAAAACTGAAAAGCAAGTGTAAGCCAAAGGCTTAGCACTGACAAAACTGGTGGGTGTCGGGTGACGATTGCTACACACAGGCCATGGGCGGTGTAGGCATGTGCTTCAAAGAAGCTTAGGTTTTGGAAGGAGACCATTTTGGAAGCAACAAGAAGCAAGAAAGACACCTGTGTTATTCCAGGTACATAGAGTGTGGGAAGAAAATAGCTACCAGCTCTCTGTGTTGCAGGGTAAAGTATGGTCCAGGGAGAGTCGGTTTCCATGAGCACAAGAAGGCAACTGGAAACTTGAGAGAGAGCAGCTTGTGGTCTGAGGCACTGTGTGGATGTCACACCTTGAGTCCCAGAAAAATTCACTAAAAGGATTTAAAGCAGGATGGAGAGGAGGTAGGAGACTGGGGCTAAGGCTGGCTGGGGATGAAAGTCAAGAACTATTCCTTCCTTCCTTCCTTCCTTCCTTCTTTCCTTCCTTCCTTTCTTCCTTCTTTCCTTCCTTCCTTTCTTCCTTCCTTCCTTCCTTATTTTATATATGTGAGTACAGTGTCACTATCTTCAGACGCACCAGAAGAAGGCATTGGACCTCATTACAGATGGTTGTGAGCCACCATGTGGTTGCTGGGAATTGAACTCAGAACCTCTGGAAGAGCAGTCAGTGCTCTTAACCCCTGAGCCATCTCTCCAGCACATCCTCAGGCACTGTTTCTATGCTTAGTTTTACCTAAGGAGATAGATCCAGAGAAACTTGGTCACTTGTCTATGGTCACTGCTAGCTTTCCATCACCTTAACAAAATACCTGAGACAATCAACCTCTGGAGAACAGGCTTATCTCCCGCCAACATTTCTGTGTACTCTATTGTTGGGAGAGGCAATCTAAGGATACTGGTTACACCCTGTTGGTTGAAGGTACCGGAGTTTTGGTTCCTTACTGATTTTCGTTGAATTGTTCAAATCAGGTGCTGAGAGGTAAGCAGTGACTTGTGACCTCAGAGAAAACTGGTTTGAAGCTGAGCGGTCCTGGTCAGCAGAACTGAAAAGTGGCTTCTAGGAAGGCAGACGAACTGATGACTGGGTAATAGAAAAAACGCTTCTCAGATCCAAGCTCTACCGGCCAAGGGTGGAGAACACAAACAGTAGGCTTCTGTCCAAGCTCAGGGGCCCACCATTCCGGGCCGTGGTGATGCGGCGCATTGCAGCAGGGGCACCTGTCAAAGGGCTCACCTCGTGGCCAAGGAGCAGAAGAAAGTGAGGAGAGGCCCAGGTACCACATTTCTCTTCAAGAGCATAGCCCAGTAACCTAATGGCCTCCCATTGGGCTCCATCTGTTAAAACTTCTTCTGTCCTTCAATGGGACCACTACAGGTCCACATGGGTCTTCAGGGGACATTCCAAAGCCTAAATATAGCTATCATGAAACTAGTCAGTTCAGGGAACTAGATTAGAATTCATGTCATCTGACTCCCAAATCTTGTCTTTGCTCTTCTCACTGCGGTGGTGAGGTGGGCAGGGCTGGGCCAGGCTGAGCTGAGGGGTAGGCAGGCCTGTCCTGGGCTGAGGGCACTCATAGTCCTAGCGGTGGGTCTCTTCAGTCTCTCCATGCATTTGAAAGAAAAGTCATTACAAGTGTTTCTGATTCTCTGCACGGTTACTAATGGATGCCTGGTTTAAGACATATTGGCTTTGGGGCTGATGAAGTAGTTTACTATAAAATGCTTGCCTTGCAGGCTTGAAAATCTGAGTCCAATTCCCAGACTTTGATCTCCAAAACTCATCTTTAAAAAAAAAAAAGTGCTGGCCGGTAAGTGATGTCCCGCGCGCTACCGTCCTGCCCGCAGGAACCACGCGGCACACAATCAGGATCCTTCTGCAGTAAAGCTTTAATGCCTCTTGAGAGGGAGAGCCAAGCTTACAGAGCTGGAGACCCCAAAACAC
>BDUI01004601.1:56115-71410 GCA_002335545.1 Apodemus speciosus
AACTCACTCTGTAGACCAGGCTGGCCTCGAACTCAGAAATCTGCCTGTCTCTGCCTCCCAAGTGCTGGGATTAAAGGTGTGCGCCACCACCACCCAACTGCTCCCCCCTTTTTAAAACAACAAAAACAAAACCCAACCCTTTTTCAGATTCTCATCTGTGAGCCCCAGGCTCTTACCAATAACCAGGTCCGGCTTGGGTCCCTGGAGCAGGTGATAGGGCCTGGTGGACACCCTGATTTGCAGATCCCTTCGACCTCCCTTCTCCTTAGTCCCAGAGCTGAGCCGAGCTGATACTCCAGACCCAGCTCGTACAGATGCCTCAGGGCCATCCTGTGGGGCCAGGAGTGGTATGGGGAAGCCACTGGATAATGGAAGGTGGAGGAGAAGGAGAGGGTCCCACAGGGAGGCTGCCAGAGGCAGGGCTGAAGAGCGCTCACCCTCTGCATAGTAAAATGCTGCTGGTCACTCTCGGGTGGCAGGTTGTCACCCACAAACTGCAGCTCCAGGGCCACATGGGGRAGAAGGACCAAGAGCTCCTTAGAGACAGAGAGAAGGTCAGCTCTGGGTCCCACSCTACACCCACCCACGGCCATCTTTTCAATGCGCACTCTCCGGGGTGGGGGACTTACCCAGAACACCATGACAAGATCGAATTCCTTGCCGGCCTCCACCACGTGGATCTTTAGGGACTGTTTGTTCTGAATGTTGAGCTCTGGGACTGGCAAGAAGTGAGCTAATTAAAAAACAAGGGCTCCCTCACAGGCCCACCCGCACCCCACACCCTCCAGTCCCGTCTGCACTCCTTACAGGACTGGGGCACCAGGTGGGTGATGACATAGTACACGGTCAGTGGATAGGTGAGAAGCACAGCCATGGGGGAGTCCAGGCTGAGGCCCCGCCACATGTAGTAATCCTGCCACGAACCTGGGGAGAGTGTGTTGATGGGCCACCAGATCCCAGGCCTGGACCCCCATCCTCTAAAGCACTCCCCTTTCCTCAGRCACCAGGTTTTGTCTGCCACCCCCTCCAGGAGCTCTGTCCTAGCTCCCAGTTCTTTCAGGAACCCTCCTGCTCACCAAAGAGGGTCCTYGGTGGGTCTATGGGCACAGGGGGCATCAAGGCAGGCCCATCTCCCTGCAGAAGCTGGTAAGGATCACCTGAGAGAATGAGGAAAAGCAATGCCCGGGCCCCTGTAAACCTCTACCTGCCTCATCTCCCTGCTCCTCTCACAAGAGCTGTGCACCCTGGCAGAAGGCCAGACGCTGTAGCAGGATTGGAGTTAGCGTAGGGATAGGGTTAGTCTAGATGGTTCAGGCAGAAATGACTCCTCTGTGGTCTGGAAAGGCTTGAGATAGTCCTGGTTGTGTTGGTACAGGGTCCGCGTGTGTAGGAAGTGATCGTATGGGACTTGGTCTACTTCCCTAGTGCCCTAGCCTTCCCTCCAGGCTTAAGAGTTCATTCCTAGCCAAAGGTCTCACGTACCATTGAGAAGGCAGCTGAGGGATGGCGTGCTGCCCCAGGGGTTCCTGGGGGCACCYGGCCCKGGAATCAGCATGCTGAGCTGRGTCCAATAGCCACGAGTGAGGCCTCGAGAGGCCAGGAAGGCTTCCTTGTTAAAGGTTTCACTGGTAACCTCTGCGGAAGGAGACAGGGTGAGGACTGAGGGCTTGGTGGCTCTGGCCCAGGGCTTTACCTGCCGGCCGCTAACCCTGAGGACCCTGACTATGGGCCTAGGTATACTTGGGAGGACATTTTCATTTCTGAGCGCCTGCCATATTTCAGGCACAGCGTGCTTCCCTTCCCCTTGAAACAATTAAGTATGATTTTTATAGTTGCTAGTATTTCTCTTTTGCAGATGAGGAGACGGGTTTGAAGAAGAATTTTTGTTTTGAGGCAGGGCGTCACTGTATCACAGGCTGGCTTTAAACTCACTATGTAGCAGACGATGGCTCTGGACACCCAGTCCTCCTGTCTCCACCTTTGAAGTGTTGGGATTACGGTATGTCCCATCGGGGCTAGCTATAGTTTTGTCTTGTTTTTGAGACAAGGTCTCATGTAGCACAGGGTGGTTTGGAATTCACGATCTTCCTGCTTCAGTCTCACAAGTGCTATGAATGTGCGATTGTGCCTGGCTTAAGTGACATATTTGAGGTCATGTGACTGGATAGAGGGAGAGGGGGACAGCAAGCACTTGAATCGATGCCCTCAAATCCCTTAACCTTTCTCGGGGACCCTGTCATCTACTCTTCTGCTTCAGGTACTGTCTCCAATCCCTAATCCCAAATATATAGCACCCAGCTCTTATCCCAGGGATGTAGACTTCAAACACATATCCTTCAAGCCCTGGATCCTGTCTCAAAGACCCGGTCCCAGGGTCCCCTCCCTGCCACTTTGACCTTCTTCTGGTACCTGCAGTGTAGGTGAAAGGCAAACTTGCCAGTTCCCCTGCCCGCTCCATGAAAGCTGCAAGCCTCGGGCACCAAAATCGGTGGCTCACATCATCTGGGCATCGCCGCCAATCAGCCTGGAGACAAGCCTCTCCACAGTACAAGACCGCGCTGCACTGGGGGCTGGGCGACACAGGGGTCACAGGCACCTAGTATTAGTTTTCAAGTCCTGTGGGCTGTCCATATGCCCGTAGGCCACCCACCCTCCTCGTACTGCAGCCTCTAACGAACAGTCCGTAACTTGATTTTTTTCTACCCCTTTTTTACCCCCCACTCCTATCTGCTGGGACCTCCCTCCCCCCCCCCCCACTGGCCTGGCTTGTTTTTCTACTTGGTTTGGCCAGCCACTGAAGTCTTGGCTCCAGCCTTGTGGGTGCTCACCAGGGTGTCAGCTTCACTTCAAAGCTGTGCTTGTGACAGACGTGGCAAGTGCGAGCCCGGAGGGAGGCGAAGGTAAACCCTGGCCGAGGACCCCACGTTCTCATTGGGGTTTTTGCTAACTTCACACCCAGCCTCGGCACCAGGCTCTCCAGCTCTCTGTAAGGGAATGAAGGTGGAGTCAGGCTGAAAGGGCTCAGGAGTCCAGAGCCCACACCCTCCTACCCTCTGATACTAGATTTGTACCGATGCAGATGGGCGTCTCCTACGGTAAGCTGTCGGGGCTTTCGGGGGTCCCCAGAGCCCATAGGGCAGGCCATGCTATGACAAAGGAGAGCGTAGGCCCGAGGTGCCAGATTCTCAGTCCCCAGGTTCTGGCCTACACTCCCCTGGGCTCCGTCCATTAGCAGATCAATGCCTAAGATGGTGCCGTGCTCATCTGTCACCAGCAAAAGGCAGGAGAGGTGCAGGGGGGCAGACTCTGCGGAAAGACAGAAAAATTGGGGGAGAGAGCAGGGGCCAGGTAGTCACAGTCAAATACAGCGAATTTAGGTGCCTTGAGAGGACAGGCAATTGACTTCAGTGAGTAGAAGGGACAAGATAAAACAGGCTTTCCCTATCAAATGTGGGCCGCTGCTACTCAGGGCCAGAATGTAAGAAATACAGGAACCTCATCAAAACCTGGCTTTTTCTTTCTTTAGACTTATTTTTATTTTACCATTAGACTTATTTTTATTTCTATCTTTAGACTTATTTTTATTTATTAGACTTATTTTTATTTTACTTATTTTTATTTTATTTTTATTTTAAAATACAGGTGGGTATTTTCTCCACCTGTAGGTCTGTACACCACATGCATGCAATGCCTGTAGAGGCCAGAAGAGGGGGGAGGATCCCCTTGGAAATGGAGTTACAGAAGGTGGATCCCCTTGGAAAAGGAGTTACAGAAGGTGGATGCCCTCGGAAATGCAGTTACAGCACCATGTGGGCACTGGGACCTGGACTTTGATCCTCTGGAAGAGTTAGTGCTCTTAACCTCTGAGCCATCTCTCCAGCCCCGGAACCTGGATATTTTCCTTAAGATGCAAGGTTTCTGGACTTTCATTCCTTACAGTGCTTAGATGTTGATTCAAATTACAAATCAAAACCACACTTCGGTAGATGAAAACAACTTCTGGCATCAGATTTGCACGAAGGTTACCAGTTCGTGACCCCTCTTTGGGTTTTGAGTGATATGGGAGGACTTCAGAAAGGGGTCTGGAGAGGGGCCAGGGCGGGGCCACCCTGGGCTCTTACCACTCTTCCGTCCTTTCCTCTTCTCAGGGGCCCTCTCATCCTCCGCTCGCTCCTCTCTGCAGCCTTCCTCACAGCTTGCCTCCTGCTGGGTCACCTCTGACTCTGGAGCAGGCTTTGCTTCTTGGGGGAATTCCTTGCTTGGAGGGGCTGGCTCCCCACTCTCCTGTGGTTCCACCTTCTCTGTGCCTGGTCTCTCCTCTCCATGATCCTCATCTTCCTCCTCCTCCCCTTCTTCCCCATCCTCTAGGCTGACAAAACTTACATAAGGGCTCAGGTCTCTCAGGTGAAGTGGAGGCTCATCTCCCAGGAGCCGGGAAGCCCCCAGGCCTGGCCCAGGACCTGGCTCTGCACCTTGGCCCAGGCTGATGCCCACACTGCGGTTTGGTAAGACATGGAGCACCCAAAGGGCAGGGTCCTGAGGCAGTCTCCTTATCTGTGACTCCAGTTGACGCCATCGGCCCTCAAGGCTGGTCCCCATGGTCCCCCTCTCTGCCACAAACTTGCGGAACCAGCCAAAGAGAAGAGCAGCGAAATCAAGGAACTCGTCTCGGTATCCAGACACAAACTCCATGTCTTTAGGTACACAGGGCCTGGGCCCAGACTGAGCAGAAAGGGATATGTGATAACCATTGAGGATCAAGGTAAGAGGCTTTGGGCTGGGTCACAAAAGGGAGAAGGGAGCCGGGCGGCGGTGGTGGCGCTCGCCTTTAATCCCAGCACTCTGGGAGGCAGAGGCAGGCGGATTTCTGAGTTTGAGGCCAGCCTGGTCTACAGAGTGAGTTCCAGGACAGCCAGGGCTATACAGAGAAACCCTGTCTCAAAAAAGAAAACAAATCCAAAAAACAAAACAAACAAACAAACAAAAAACACCAAAAAACAAAAACAAAAACAAAAAACAAAAAACAAAAGGGAGAAGGGTGTGGGTTTGAGGTAAGATCTACCGCGGAGTATTAGGAGCTGAGACTAGGATTTGCAGGGACGAGGATGGAGGGAGGCTAGATTGGAAAGTAGATATTTAGGGTTAAAGGTGAGTACTCAGGGATGAAATTGTACCTGGGGCACAAAACACAATTATTCAAACCCTAAAGTGAGATTTGAATTAAGGGAAGACATGAGGTAAGGCTAATCCTATGGAGAAAAGCTTKCTGGGAAGGGGAAATTTGAGGGGTGGGGTCTGTGGGTCTGTGGGAAACAGTTGTCAAAGTAAGTACTGAGGCATCTCCTGARTCTGGATCAGTTTGGTGCGAATCCCAGTAAACCCACCCCCTTTCCGGCCGCTCCTCTTCTCCGGTACCTACAGCCGCCACCACTTTTCGAAGGTAAATACCTCGTGCTGGAGGGCCGTCGTGACGTCAGGGCTGCCCGTGCCCACAGCTCATAACTTGAGTGGCACGCTTAGGGAGTCTGGCAGTACCCGGCCAGGGCGTGGGCACTCCCACAGGCCTGGTGACTTGTTCGACTGCTTCACCTTGGCCATGTGACTGGATCCTACTGAGACCCAGCGGTCCAGGGAAGTGAAAGCATCTTGGAGCCAGAGGAAGGATCTAGAGGGCCCTCTACTTTACAGACCAGCAGACAAGACCGATGACCTCTCAAGAAGGCTGAAATCCCCGAACCCAACCGAGTCATTCTTCCGGAACCACTGCTTGCTCACTCGGATTCCTCTGGCTCTACAGCCCAAGTTTTCTTTCGGTTTTGTCAGATAAGTCTTGGCTGACCCTACTGCTGGCGGGAGTCTGGAGTCGGGTGAAGGAGCTCCGCCTTCCGGGGCAGGGGTGTGTGTCCCCCCGACTGGGAGCTGGGCGCAGCGCGGGCTCCCCGGTACTGACCAGACGGTCGGTTCGGGACAGCGCGCGCGGGGGACAGAAGGCACCACCACCTCGCGCCCCCTTCCCTCCTGAGCTTGCTGGGATCACCGCCTCCGCAAAACATCAGTCAGGGCGAAGAAGAGAAAGCTTTAGAGAATCGGCTGGATGTCAGCTAGGTGATCTCGTCCCAACAAGCTCCGCAGAGGCCGGAGATGAGGCAGGGCTTTGGACTCTTGCCCCTTGTGCTCTTCGTTTTCTTTCTGGAGCTGCTGCCAGGTTAGTCGGGGGGCGGGGGGGACGGGACTGGGACCCCTGATGTGAAACTGCGGCGRGGCACTATTTCCGAGGAATTAAGAACTCAGCCCAGAGCTGTCAAGGGATGCAGCGGTGACTAGGGAAAGTCTGTCTGGGATTAGACTGCGACAAGGGCAGATTCCTCAGTCTGAGAGGCCAAGCTGGTCCCTTTTCCATTTAGGCGAAGGTAACCAGGGCAGTGTCGCTGGAAGTTGTTCCTGTGATCGTACAATTCGTTCTGGTACCAAGATACCACCTGGTACTTTGAATCATATCCGAAAATATCTGAAAGAATTCCACCACTGTCCATTCTTTATCAGGTACTGTCTCTTTCCCTCCGCGGGGAGGGCAGTTGTGGGGCCATCGAACTGAACACCCAGTCCACGTCRGGGAAGCCTGGTTCCTTTCTAGTTTTACTTCTCTGGGGATTTCCAGCTGTGGTGGGGCTCACCTTCCTGAGTGACTTCACACCTTTGGAATGAGGAAAGGTAGGGAAGGRAAGGCGTGGCGGGGAGACTAGATTGATCCTTTTGCAGGTTCCAGTTGCAGTCCAAGAGCGTGTGTGGGGGAAGCCAAGACCAGTGGGTCCGTGACCTAGTGAAATGCTTTGAGAGCAAAGGTGAGCGCCTCTTCTGTCCTCCAGTGGGTCATCAGGGTGCAGGCTGCCATCTAAAAATGTCCTTTCCTCTGCCGCACAGCACTTTCCTAACTTGCACCGTTTAACTTTCACTGAAGTACTGCCACTTCAGTCTGTTTTCCCAATATCATTTACTGTCATCCTCCTGGGTGTGGCCAATTTGTTCTACTACATATGCTATGACTTAATACTTTCTTGAAGTCACTATTATAATATAAACTATACTCAAGATTGGTCAAGCTACATAAGTGCTCTGCCCCTGAGCTGTGCGGGGGGGGGGCGGCGGCTTTTAAAACATTTTTAGACAGGGTCTGGTTAAATTGACCAGGATGGTCTTGAACTTGATATCCTCCTGTCACAACCTCTCTAGTAGCTGGGATTATAGGATTCTGCAACAGGCTTGGCTTTCACTGCTGTGTTTTAACTGAAATCACTTGAAGATACTATTTTCGTTTTCTAACACTTAATGATGAAAATAAGCACGTTGAAGTTGAAAGAGTTCATTCACACACCTTTAACCACAACAATATGTGAGGCAGAGGCAGGAGGATCTCTGTGAATTTGAGGCCAGCCTGGTCTACAAAGTGAGTTTCGGGATAGCCAGGGCTATATATGAAGACCCTGCCTCAAAAACAAAACAAAAACTTGAAAAAAATCCTACAGTGGACAACTTCACCTAGATTTTGTAACACTTGATTTGTAGTTTTTGTTTTGTTGTTGTTGTTGTTGTTGTTTGGGGTCCTCCCCAGCCCCAAGCAGTGTTTTGTTTGTTTGTTTGTTTGTTTGTTTGTTTGTTTAATTCATGGCTGTCCTGGAACTCACTCTGGAGACCAGGCTAACTTGGAACTCACAAAGATCTGAATGCCTCTGCTTCCTAAGTGCTGGGATTAAAGGCGTACATTACCTCCCCCTGGCTCTTTAGTTCAATATTTTATTGTTCTTTTTTCTTTCCAGGTAAACAGACAAGCAATTAATTAAATAAATCTTAAATAGACATAAGCCAGTTTTCAGACGACTTATCAGCTCGCCCCCAGCTACACCTTTCATGTGAAGATTGTATTTTTTTAAAGAATTATTTATTTTATGAATGAGTACACTGTAACTATCTTCAGACACACCAGAAGAGGGCATCAGATCTCATTACAGATGGTTGTGAGTCACCATGTGGTTCCTGGGAATTGAACTCAGGACCTCTGGAAGAGCAGTCAGTGAACTTAACCGCTGAGCCATCTTTCCAGCCCTGTATTTTTCTTCTGAAAGAAAATGTGCAGGGTGTGTTGATACCATGCCTTTAGTCCCAGTACTCATGAGGCAGAGGCAGGCAATTTCTGTAAATTGGGGGCCAACTTGGTCTCCAGAGCTAGTTCTAGGATGGCCAGGGCTACACAAAGAAACCCTATCTCAAAATAACAACCCCCACCCTCCACATGTTCCTCATTAGTTTACCTGCTATCAATGCCTTTCAGGCTACGGAGACTACACTGTTTTCTTCAGCCCTCTCAGACACCCTGGGCCTTTTACGCTAAAGAGAGTCCCAGAAGGCTGTAGTCGAGGGGTAAAGTACATCTAGAGTCCCATGCAGTGTAGCACACCTGCTTGCCCTCGTGACTGCATCTGGTGGTTTGTGAACTTCCTTGTCCCTCTCTGTCCCTCCACCACTGTCTTCCTCCCCCAGCCTTCAGTGGCCCTGCCCCAACTCGTTTTGCACAATACTGGGGCCTCACCTCATCCATGCTAGGCAAGAACTCTGCCACTGAGCTATATACACGGCTGTCCAACCGTCCCCTGGATGCTACCCATGCTCTTCCCTCTGCTGGGGTCGGAACGTAATACTCAAATAGGGAATTTTAGCAGTTGAGAGACCCGACAGAGCAAATCACTCTGACTTTCCTCCACCTTTCTCTGTGACAGCTGGCCATAAAGGAATTCTACAACATCACCTGAATCGGGGGCATGATAAAAACTTTCATGCTATAACAGTCCTGGCTAGGACAAGGAGGCCAAAAAGAATCTGACAAAGCCTCCCTGGGCCCCTCCCTGCTCTACCCTGGGGTGAAGTTGGGGACCTGGAAACTTAATAAATGCTACATCCCAATGCCTTGTTCCTTACCACACTAATCAGAACTCTTTATGTTCAGCCATATTTCTATACATCTGTCCTCCATCCCAATCCAATCTAGGCACAATATAACTCTCCCTGTACTTTATTCTGAAGGTTCCTGTGTCCCATAATACTTTGAACTCGTTGTGCTTTTCTCTTGTTAATCTGCCTCTTTTTCCTTGGGGGTGGAGAAGTGGTGGGTTGTGTGCGTGTGCGTGTGTGTGTGTGTGTGTGATAGTCATACCTTGCAGATATGTGAGGAAAATACTTCTACAGCCATTCTAGTAGCTGATCTTTTGTTCTCTCTCCAGAGTGTGGAACCGGTCATGAGAAGAGTTTCCACCACCAAAAACTTTTGCCTCAAGCCAGTACCCAGATCCCCGAGGCCACAGAGGGGACACCTCCAGACACAAGCACCCCTACCCTGATTCAGAGCACCCAGAAGTCTACTCTTCCATCTGGAGCACTGTCCTTGAACCAAGAGCTCACCCAGCACTGGGAGACCACCATTCTCCCTTCGGGCTTTAGTCTGGAAGCTAGGCCTGAGGCTGAGGCAAATGAGAAACAGCAAGACGACAAGCAGCAAAAAGAACCAGGAGCTAGAGCTCGTACAGCAGCCTTGGTACCCGTGCTGTCCCTCCTGGGCATGGTCTTCCTTCTCACGGCAGCCATGGTCTATGTGCTGTGCAAAAGGAGAGTGACAGAGCGGCCGAGCTCTGCAGGTAATGGGAGCCTTTCTGGGAAGGTGGTCAGCTCCGTGGGCTGTAAGGGAGGAGTCGGCCAGAACGGACTAGGTCTTAATGTTAATTAACATCTAGGAATGTGATTCCTCAATCCAGCTCTCGTCCTGCTTCAAGTCTCCTTCATCTCAGAGACCATCTCCCAATGTCTTTATCCTTTCCAGGCTTGCACCTCTATTACACACCTGTTGAACCAAGACCCTAGCATCTGCCGCAAGAATGGAAGCTCGTGAGATGACCTGGGAGAGGTGGCCGACAGGGTGGCATCCGTCAATGAATGAACCTGGGCTCATTCTTTCTCATGCTGTTTTGAGACAAAGTACCCGTATATAACCTAGGACAGCTTTGAACTACTGATCCTTAGCTTCTGCATCCTAGATTCTGGGATTAGTGACAAATGCTACCGCACCTGCCCTCATTCACTGTCATAAATAAGGTCTGAATTTTCAGGTTTTGTTTTGTTTAGCCAGGATCTTACCAAGTCCAAGGCAGCCTCAAATTCCCTATGTATATGACTATGTATCCCTAGGTCTCCTGCCTCTACTTTCCGTAGTTCTGGAATCACACACCCACTAAAGACGTTTTTGGTTTTTTGTTTTGTTTTGTCTTTAAGACAGGGTTTCGCTATTCAGCCCTGACAGTCCTAGAACTCAGAAAGATCTGCCTGCCTCCACAGTGTTGGGATTAAAGGGCTCACCTTGGGAAACACTCTTTACAATAATAATATACGAATAGCTCCACTGTCTTTAGCTTTTCTCTGCCTCTAATAAAATGTAACACTCTCAAGTATGTGGGTCCCAAAGTGCAGCCTCGAGGTAGTGTCTGCCTAGCATGTGTGAAGTTCTAGGTTCACCCGGCCCACTACCAGATTAATTTTAAAAAGTGTCTGCTTTCCACATTGTGTAACAATAAACTGGACAAATTCTGTTTTTACCTGTAATACTAGAGATTACTTTTAGAATTATTGGCAGAGGGCTGGAGAGATAACTCAGCGGGTTAGAGAAATTGTTCTAGACTCTAGAGGACTCACATGGTGGCTCACATCCATCCGCAACTCAGGTTCCTGCGGATTTGATACCCTCCTCTGACCTCCACAGACAGCGGATATGTACAGGGTGCACATATACACACAACAAAACCATTGTTTACACACAGAAAGTAAATCTAGGCGAAATGGTCTTTTAGCATCACTGACTTCTGCAGACCCTGGGTCTTTGTCCCGTCAGAACTGCTGATGGTGTCCCCTGGCCACACGTCTCTCCAGACTCCATCAGCTGTTCTCCAATCCAATCCCACACTGAAAGCCTGGGCTTTCTCATGCCCCCACAGCCGCTATGCTGCTGCTGTCTTGGATCCCTCATATACACCAGAGAGACAGAGACAGAGACAGAGACAGAGACAGACTCTGAGCTTTATAAAAAAAAAAAAATACGGCTTTTATTTTTGAAACACTTAGTTCCTGTTTTGTTTCTTCCAACGAGGAGCATAACTTCTCTTTTTGAAGGAGGGTCCCTCTATGTACCTAGCCCAGGTTGGTCTCAAACTGCCACCATTCTGTGCTTATAAGAACATATTTATTTTTACTGGGCCAAGTCTTCTGAAACCCCAGGGCAGGTCCACCTGAGGAAGTAGGTTGGAAGTTGACCTCTGACTCCTGTCCGAGCTTGCACAGTGGAAAACAGGGCCGTCTTGCTGGAGGAGCCAGAAGAGATCCGTGTGTACACTCGGCTTTGGATTCTCCAGTTCTACTTTCTGCCCKGACCRATAGAGCATGTGTATTACTCTGCTCCCGGGCCTACCAGTCCTGGTGCAGGCCACACTCTGGACCATCTTGACTCAGTTCTCCAGCATCTGTTCACAGGTTCTTGCCACATCACTAATCTTGAGGCGGGCGTAGTCTACTCGCTTTAGAGCCATTTGACAGTCCTTCCTGGAAGAGTAGCTGGAGCCTTCATGTGGCTGCCCTGTGGCCACCTACAAGACAGATCAATCAATGGAGTACTGCCTCTCTTGACCACCCACAGCNAAAAAAAAAAAAATACGGCTTTTATTTTTGAAACACTTAGTTCCTGTTTTGTTTCTTCCAACGAGGAGCATAACTTCTCTTTTTGAAGGAGGGTCCCTCTATGTACCTAGCCCAGGTTGGTCTCAAACTGCCACCATTCTGTGCTTATAAGAACATATTTATTTTTACTGGGCCAAGTCTTCTGAAACCCCAGGGCAGGTCCACCTGAGGAAGTAGGTTGGAAGTTGACCTCTGACTCCTGTCCGAGCTTGCACAGTGGAAAACAGGGCCGTCTTGCTGGAGGAGCCAGAAGAGATCCGTGTGTACACTCGGCTTTGGATTCTCCAGTTCTACTTTCTGCCCKGACCRATAGAGCATGTGTATTACTCTGCTCCCGGGCCTACCAGTCCTGGTGCAGGCCACACTCTGGACCATCTTGACTCAGTTCTCCAGCATCTGTTCACAGGTTCTTGCCACATCACTAATCTTGAGGCGGGCGTAGTCTACTCGCTTTAGAGCCATTTGACAGTCCTTCCTGGAAGAGTAGCTGGAGCCTTCATGTGGCTGCCCTGTGGCCACCTACAAGACAGATCAATCAATGGAGTACTGCCTCTCTTGACCACCCACAGCYGGGCAACATTATGTCTCTGGTCTCATATCTCTCCCAGGTTTGATCTACATTAGCTGTCTGGTAACTCAGTGTTCTAAGGCGAAAGGCTTAACCTGTGTGAACCTCATCTATGAAATAGGGACCATAGYGAGTACTTCCTAGAGTTTTAAGATAAGACWCTGCAGAGTGCCCAGCACACCACAAATGTTAGTAAACCATGGGAGCTGGAGTCAGGACTCTGGAAGCCGCTTAACGTTTGTCCTTAGCATATGTGGCTTCACACCAAGTTTCTGGGAACAAAATTCAGTAGCTTCGGTTTTATTTATTTATGTATTTTGTTCAGTACCGGGGCGTCTTTTTTGGTAGGCAAGTGCTGTTAACAGAGCTCCAGCCCTCTTTTTGACCTACTGGGTCCGAATTGCCCAGACAAGTTTTGAATTCGTGATCCTCCGGCATCAGCCGCTTAAAGTAGCTGAGAATGCAAGCCTGTGCCAGTTGGTCTGCCTAGGATATTGTTTATACACCCTAGACATTTTTAATCCTTCGCTTTTAAAGGACTAAACCAGCCCTGAAATGAACGTGCCTACCGCATAAGAGGCAGAGTCTTACCCAGCTAACGTTCACGGAGTCCCTAAGGCTAGGGCGGTGGGGAAGAGCTAGGGTCCCCACCCAGCACCTCCTAAACACACCCACCTGGGTGAGGTAGCGGATCTGGGCCGAAAGCTCTGCCTCCACGTGCTGCACAGAAGCGGTGAAGGCTGCCGCCTGCCGGTCCAGGAGCCGCTCGTTAGTTTTTTCCTTGGACAGTTCGAGAATCGCCGTTCCTGCCAGGGCGGGGAGAGGGCGGTGTTAGACCCAGGCAGCAGACTTAGCCCCGCCCTAAGGCTAGCATTCAGGGTCCCGCCCCAACCGCGAGCAGAGCCCGTGGCTGGTCTTCTTCCCCTGCCGTCCGCTCCTCGCTTCCCGAACCTGCGTTCTGGAGGATGGCGCCGATTTCGCGCTCGATGTCCTCCAGRGCGCGCAGCCGCTCGTTCGCCAGGCTGTAGGTAGCCATCGTTTCAGTGGAAAGCCCCGCGGGCCGTCTTTCGCGAGGTGCGGCGCCAAGGCCCGGAAATGCCTGTTAATGCGCGCCTGCGCAGAGACCACTACAACTGCGAACACTACAATTCCCAGGGTGCTCAGCGCGGCCTCGCCCTTCCGAGTCTACCTGGTCTAGTCTGACTGCCAGGATTCTAATGCCAGCCAGATGGGGGTGTGGTGTGTGTGGAAAGAGGTGGTTATTGACTTTTGTTTTCTCACAGGATCTCAGTATAGACCAAATTGGCCCTGAATTTATAGAGATCCTCTGGTGTAATAGGTCTGTCAAAACTGAAGATAGTCTAAAGAGACACTTGTATCTTCAGTCTTGACTATCAGACTATTGAAACAATGGCCGCCAAAGAAATTAGAATTTCCCTAGGAATCTCATGCTGAGAGAAGGAAAGGGTATCCGCCGGAGGGGGAACTTGTCTTCCAGAAAGAGATTTTTACACAGTTCTAACAACTTGTCAGACCACTTTACAGGATGAGACTGAAGATAATGCCCACACACCTTGACAGTGGTGGTGGTGAGGGGCACTACTTAGATATACATAACCTTGCTCTATTTAAACTTTGATGTTGCGTCAGCACCCTGAAGACTGACTTGAGGGGGCTTGCCAGATCTCTTTGTCACTCTTCACAATGTGGCCACATTAAATAGGTCTCCTTTTTTGACTTTACATTTTTAATTGGCTTATTGAAGAAGGGTGGCCAGAAATGACTTGGACACTAGTCTTTCCCCATCCCCTTCCCCCACAAGTCTAGTATCAATGCCTCCGCCTCCCTAAATGCTGGGATTAAAGGTATGTGCCACCACTGAAACAGCCCTGTGGCCCAGAGCCTCTCAGACCTGTCCGATTTAATTGACAGTCTGGTGGACTTATGGAATGTATAAGAATTTATTATTAAGCATTGGCCCTGGGCCAGGTGATGACGGTGGGAGGGAGTTCAAGTGGGTTCCTCCATCCTGGGTAGTCATGGGCGCTTTGATGGYCAACCTCTCCCAAGGAAAACTTGACTCTGCGTGTTAAGCCATYCTCCCTAAGGCTTCTTCCTGATCCTGAGTCCAGCTAACTCTTACGTCCTGGCTCCTTCCTTCGGCCTTTCTGTCTCTGATAGTCAATTAGGTGTGCTAGGCTCTATGGATAGAAAGATAAATGAAATGTTCTCTCGCTCAATGGTGTTTGTTAGCTTTTTTATTTTATTTATTTAGAGATTTATGTATTTATGTGTATGAGTACACTGTAGCTGTCTTCAGACACACCAGAAGAGGGCATTAGATCCCATTACTTCTGGAAGAGCAGTCAGTGTTCTTAACCACTGAGCCATCTCTCCAGTCCCTTATTTTATTTTTCTAAAAATTGATTTATACTTTTGGTTGAGACAGGGTTTCTCTTTGTAGCCCTGGTTGTCTTGGAACTTGCTCTGTAGGCCAGGATGTCTTTGAGTTCACCACGATCTGCCTGCCTCTGTCTCCTGAGTACTGGGATTAAAGGCGTGCCCCACCRCTGCCCACCAAGATTTATTTATTTTATTTGGTGAGTAAGGGTATTTTGTCTGTATGTGTGTCTGGGAATAATGTGCATACATTGTCCATGGAGGTTAGAGGGGACATTGGATTGTTTAGAACTGGAGCTATAGGTGCGTGTGAGCCACTGTGCGGCTGCTGGGAATTGGACAGGGTCCTCTGAAGGAKCAGCCAGTGCTCCTAACCACTGAGCTTTYCCTTCAGTCCCAGGAAAGGGGCTCTTGGAGGAAGTGGTTCTTGAACTGAATTCTAAAGGGCTATTGGGATGGATGAGAGGTTGTAGTGGAAAAGGGAAATGGTATCCTCTAAGAGATGGGGCTGTGAAGGGGCYTGGTACGGTTGAGGTCCAGTGAGGAGTTGTGTTTATGTGG
>BDUI01004603.1:86506-97985 GCA_002335545.1 Apodemus speciosus
TTTTTTTGTGGGATATTTATATGTGTGTTTCTTATTTATTTGCTGTTATTTGCTTTTTGTTTTGCTTTGTTTTAAAGAGGGAGAGAAAGAGCATTGAGTTGGCTTTGCAGGGGTAGGGAGGACCTTGGTGGAGTTTGGGGAGGGGAAAGAATGATTAGAATATATTGTAAGAAATTTTTTTCYGATTAAAATTGGTGATGGTTAAAAGTTTTGTAAATATACTTACACCACTAGATGTAAATCTTATTCTAACAGAGACAACAACAACAACAACAACAACAACAACAACAACAACAAGAGATTCTGATGGGGCTACTATCAAAACACACAGGTGGGTGGAAAGGCTGACAGAGTGTGGGTAGCCCTGAAATTGGAAATAGTTCATATGGAATATAAAACAGGCTACTGAGTAGCATGGATGTAGGTTAAGAAACAAGGTATGGGTAACAGCAAGGAAGATGCCACTAACAGGGAGGAGATGCTGAGCCCACGGAGTTATATCTAGGTTAGGGTTATCTACTCTTTCCGTACACAGAAGATGTGCTGTGGTAATCTGGACTAGAGATGATTGAAGACCTCCCCATGTCATCTTGATCTTAGCCTCCCAGGACAATGCAGGGGTGTTTTACAGATGTCTTGTACATTTCTAGAAATAACTTAGAATCAGCCAGCTGTTTCTTCGGGGGRGTGTTTTTATAGTTTCTTTTCTCTTACCAGTTCTGAAATGATTCAGTCCCTTTTTTGGTCACCAGAGGAGAGATGTGGGTGGCTAAGGAGTTTTGCAAGTTTTACAATATGATGCATAGAAAAGTTTAGAAAAAGGAAAAGAAACTTTTTTTAATCAAGCCTGTACCTCAGTTTCCATTGAGAGGTGACAAAATCCAGTGTTCCAGCCACATAGTTTGCTATATTTTACATGTTCTGTTTGTTTGTTTGTTTGTTTGTTTATTTCCCAGAAATAATCCAGAGAGCTTTGGAGACATTTTTCATTATTTCTCAATATTTTTGTTTGCACTTCCTAAGAGTGAGATGTATTCTTATTTTATGTGCATATATAAATCTATTATGCTTATTGACTAATATTTCATGGTATCATATACGTGTGAGGCATAATTTATTGCTTAAAAATTAAAGTAATATTTCGATCATTTTATTTAGAGAAATGTTGGTGTGCTGCTTGTTAGCATGCATGTAATTAACCCTTAAGCCTTGATATGGAACAGACAGAGCAGCAGCCTTGGTTGCAAGCCCCATCTTCCTTTGCCTCTTTTTGTTTTTGTGTCTCTACCTTAAGTATTACCTTCAATTTATAGTCTCTTTATAGAAAGCTTTTAGAACCACTTTTCCATTTGAATAATAATGAGTTTAATTAAAACTATAAAATATAGCTCATAAACTCACTCAACTGGGCATTCATGATTTTCAGTAAATTACATTATGAGTCTAGCCACCCTGGCACCTCCCTGCTGGTCGGAGACCGGCCATCTTTTTTGGATAGGTATCGAACTGTAGGAGAAACAGACCCATAGGATTTGTGGGCCCAGTGAGGATGTTATGTCTCTCCCATTATTGAATAGTGCTAACTTACTTCTTGGAAATCATTATTCTAAGTAAACATTTAAATACATCAAGACCCACAATGCATAATTCATCCTCACATCCAAATTTGGAGACCAGAAGTTCATCAATACAGTCACAGGCTGTGTAGGGATGCAGCTTAGCATTGAGATGCTAAACACCTGCTAATTCTCAAACCAAGCTGTCTAATAGATTTTGTTGTGACGATAGGCATGCATCAAAATTTGAGTCAAAATATTAGGTTGAAGATGTAGCTCACTGGGAAGAGCACTCGCCTAGCCCTAGTGTGTGTTAAGCTCTGGGTTCAATCCTCGGCAATTCATCTATGATCCCTGTACTTGGGAGGTAAAGAAAGACTAGACACTCAAGGTCAGCTATATAGAGAGTGCTAGTCATCCTGGGCTAAAGTGCTTACCAATAAGTAATAAAGCAAATAAATAAATATTAGAAATTAGTTGTGTCAAAGTCTTAAAATTACATATGTAAAGCCTGGTCCATTGGACATACAGATCTAAGTAGCAGCTGCTGGTCAGAACTGAGTTGTAATAAAACTTATTTATAAATGTTGGTAGAAATGATCAAGTCTGGAAGACAGTGTAAGCTGTGACTAATGATGTGGCAGATTTCAAGGAAGACGTTCGGGCATCTTAATAAGTCTGTAGCCATCAAGAGCAACATTTACAATTAGAAAATTTCAATTTATACCAAGCAAATAAAGGTGGAAACACTTTTGGATTATATGGAAACTGACACACCACCTCTGAGACAAAAGAAAATGTTTCATTTTTAACCCAAACATTTAAGGCATTCTGAGGAGCAGCAACTTCCCAGGGTTTCTTTTGTAATCAAGGAATACATCACAGATTTTAGAGAAGATGTGGGTTCACTGTAGTGTTTTGAATGAGAATGGATTGGATCTTGGCATGCTTGCTGCCCAGCTAGTGGAGCTGTTTGGGAAGGATTAGGAGGTGTGGCCTTGTTGGAGGAGGTGTGGCCTTGTTGGAGGAGGTGTAGCCTTGTTGGAGGATGTGTGACCTTGTTGGAGGATGTGTGACCTTGTTGGAGGATGTGTGATCTTGTTGGAGGAGGTGTGGCCTTGTTGGAGGAGGTGTGGCCTTGTTGGGGGAGGTGTGGCCTTGTTGGAGGAGGTGTGGCCTTGATGGAAGCTGAGGGGAGGGTGGTCTTTGGGGTTTCAAAAGCTTACACCAGGTTCAGTCTTAAGCTCTGCCTGCTGCCTGTCTCAGAATCTCTCAGCTGCTGTTACAGCACCATGGCTGTCTGCTTTCCACCGTGCTGATCATGGGCTAACCCTTTAAAACTATAAGCCGGCTCCCTATAAGTAAATGCTCTCTTACAAGCATCGCCTGTGTCATGGTGTCTCTCCACAGCAATGGGACTAAGATAACTCGCTGACCACTTCTAAGAAGTCGAGAGGAAAGAAGCTTGTGATACTTGGTCAAGCTTCAGGTCCATATGGAAGGGAGCAGGGTTGGGTGTGTCCCAGCCCCAGCAGCCTTCTAAGAGTACCGGGTATCCTTTCTAGCTCACTCTGAGTTCCGTTGCCCTCAGCTCCATCCAGGTCTGTGTGTGCAGAGGTCAGCAGAATAATTACACAAATACTSTGGGGTCTCTAGTAAGCAACGATCTTTCATCTCATTAAATGTGAGACTTTCCATCTTCATAAGCAAGGTATTCTGTGTTTTCAGCAAGCATCTGTGTTTTAAGATCACTGGCTTATTTCAGGTAAGGATGCAACCACTCTCATGAGGGCCTATGCGTTTCCTGGATTTTATAGTCTGTGGCAATTAYAGTARCACAGAAGACGAYGCACARGTCATGAAGAACTGAGCTTGCAYGTCTCAATAAAACTTTATTTACTAAGTCGGGAAGTTAGCTGAATTTAGACAGCAGGAATACTTTGTTRGCTTTTCATCCAGGACAGCACMCCCAGTGATGATTTTTAGCTCAGTGCTTGGTGACAAGGGTGAGAGATGCCATCAGAAGTTAGAAATTCACATAGAAACTGCAAATCCTCATTCTGCTTCCAATTCGTTTTCCTTTCCATTTCTTAAAGACAGGGGGTATAGAATAAAATTTGAGTTGGGAAACAGTAAGACATACTTCACCTATTATTTTTGTTTGGTTGATCTAACACTTTTTGAGTACACACTATGCCTCTGACTGTAGAGAGGACATGTGTGTGTGTGTGGGGGGACTTACCTATAAGTCTATATCTCAGTTTCCTTGCATGAAAATGTATTAAATCTTGTTACTTTGACAAGACATGCCACAAAGCATCTTAAGAAATTATTTGGCTGGCTGTGTAAGAAGGCACAGTTTATTGCTAAGGGGAAGGCGTGGCCATGCCCACGACAGAAGGGGCATGAGACTGAGACTCCTGGTATTTCATTAAACTGGGGAGCAGAGAGCAGGGAACAGTGGGGTTCTCATGTTTTCCTAATTTCCCCTTTCTATGAAGCACAGAGCCCCACCCAATATGAAACTGACACCCACATTCAGGGTGGGTCTGCCCTCCTCGGGTAACCCTGGGAATGTCTGCCCCTAGCGACATTTCCAGAGGCATGTTTCCTATGTGATTCYGAATCTAATCACGTAGACAATGAAGATAACCATCACAGCAGGTAAACTTAATGAGAGCAGGATTTGCCTTATACCTGGACCRTCCGTTTGACACATAGGAATTTCAAATGTAAACTAAATGCAAGTGTTATATTTCACAAGCTATTGCAAAGATTTGGTAAGATAACTTATGTACAGAATTTACCACAGCAAACAGAGGCTGCTGAAAAACAAAGTTGCATTTTTATTTTTATTTTTTTTAACTTTCCCAGGGTCATGGAGTCTAGGGAATTTGACTGGAATCTTTTCTGTTTCTCATTTCCCAGTTCCCCCCAATAGATTAAATAAGCAAACAACCTTTTTGGGTATTGTCCTATAGATATGGTTGACCTGTTTGAAGAAAATTGTATTCATTAAGAGATCTGAATAAAGACGGTTACCACCAGCAGGGTCACCATGCAGCAAAAATCACCACAGATCAAGAAAGGTGAGAGTGGGGACAGCCAGAGACATTCCGCCACCTCCGGAGAGAGATCTGACAGCCTGAGGTATCGGTTCATCTGCGGAGAATAATTTAATCATACTTGTAAATGACATCCCAGTTAAAGGTCATCAGATCTATCAGGCCCTCGTCAGTGTAGGAAAATTAGACCTGCTTTATTGACATTGGAAAAGTGATACAGTGCTTGGCTCYGCCCAGGCAGGGATCTGGGGAATTGAGAGGCAGAGGCTGGAGGGAGCAGCCTAACCGCCGGAAGCCAGCAAAAGCAAGAGCAGACAGCACGCCACATATGTGACTGCCTCTCCAGTTGCGAATTCCCACACCAGCTGTGGGTTTCCATCTTCCCTCTCCCTCCCTTTCCCTCTTACTGTTAACTATGTAAACATGGTGTGAAGTGATAACATAAGCAGAATCATTTAAGCCAGTGACTAGGGAGCCTGGGCAGGTGAAGACAGGGATTGCTGACATCTGTTGTTCAGGCGGACAAAAGGCATTGCATGGGATAGGKTATTCATCTCACAGCTAAGAGGCTGACACAGGAAGGCCAATGCTCAAACCTGTGTTGTCGATATTTTATTTTATTTTATTTTATTTTATTTTATTTTATTTTATTTTATTTTATTTTATGTGTGGGGGTGATTTCTGCATGCATGTCGGTGTGCCACATGAATGCCTGGTGCCTACAGAGGACAGAAGGAGGYACCAGATGACCTGGAACTGGAACTAGAGTTATGAGCTGCCATGTGGGTGGTGGGAATTGACTCTAGGTATTCTGAATRAGCAGCCAGTGAGTGCTCTTAACTGCTGAGCCATCTCCCTGACTCTCCAGGTCTATGTTTTATAAGTAGCTGATGTAGGAGGTGGTAGGGTGTCTTGTCAATGTTCGACTGCTATGAGGGGGAACCACCCCACAGCCACTCTTATAAAGGAAAGCATTTAATTGGGGCTGCAGGGGGCATGGCGGTGTGCAGGCAGACATGGTGCTGGAGATGCAGCTGAGGGCCCTACACCTGCATCAGGTAGCAGGAAGCATGGACACCACCCCAGTCCCAGTGACACACTTCCTCCAACATGGTCACACCTACCTTAACAAGGTCACTGCTTCAATGCCTTTCAGCTAGTACCACTCCTCGATGACCAAGTGTTCAAATCTGTGAGTCTGTTATTCTCATTCAATACACCACACAGGGCTTTAGATCTGAACTGTCTCCTTAACGGGAGCCTCCCTTGTCGCATGACATTTTTCTAAACTTCTATTTCCTCATGCACAATAATGAATCTTCCCTTTCCCCCAATTTGTACAGTTGATGGAAAGGTTAATTTCGAACTCGAGTGGAGAACAAAGTGTGATAGTAATTGTTTGCAAAGAGCAGGGAAATCCTTTAACCTGAGTTATCATTAGTAGGATTTGTTATTTAGATAGCTTAGTCGTGGGATCTAACTTTTGTAATATCCTAATAGCCTTGTGTTTCGAGGTATTTGTCTCAAGGAAACTAGCTGTTTAGCCTATTTTCCTTCCTTCCTTCCTTCCTTCCTTCCTTCCTTCCTTCCTTCCTTCCTTCCTTTTCTCTCTTCTTCTTTGAAGTGCTTGGAATATAACCCACGGCCTTGGTAGCATGTCAAGGAACACTGTCATTAACCAATGTGTGTGCGTGTGAGGGTGTGTGTGTGTATGTATGTATGTATGTATGTATGTATGTATGTGTGTGTATGTGTGTGTGTGTATGTGCGCACACATACACATGGATGCAGTGCATGCAGAAGCCATAAGACAGTTGGATCCCCTGGAGCTGGAATTACAGACAGATGTGAGCTGTCCAACACGGGTGCCGGAAGTGGAATTTGGGTCGTCCAGAAGAGCAGTATATATGCATCCTTGATCGCTGAGCCACCACGTCATCCCCAGCTAACTGCTTTGATGCTGGCCTCAGGTCTGGACACAGCACAGTTAAAATTGTGACCATGGATAAAGAGAATTATTCATCTAACTGGACCCAGAAAACAGCGGGAGACAAGGGAGAAGCATTATGCTTGCACTGATGGGCAACAAACCCTCACATCTACAGTTTATGGTGACCGTGCACTGGGGGAGAATGAGGAACAGTTCAGCTACCTAGGGTTTGAGAGAACTGCTCCAGACTCTCAGCCGGGTCTGTGACTTCCTAGGAGATATAGAAGCCTTCCCTAGCTCATTGGCTGTTGGTAAAACCAATTCATTGTTTTTTACAAGACTGATAGCTTTAACTCCTGATACCCAATATGCTCCTCCATGCAGTCTACTCCAGAGGAAGCAGCTTCCTTCTTCACCATCATCAGGATGGCATGGTCCTTCAGCATGTCACCCTGATTTCCTCATACCTGACTCGAGAGCCTCCTGTAAGATGGCCACCCACACTCCAAGAGAAGGTTGTGCGTCCCGAGACACACAAAATGCATCTTAGAGGAAATGGGAGAATTTCACCCAAGGACTGTTGTTTAGTTATTAATGAGACCATGGGTAGATGGATATTTTCTGGTGAAAAGTCATAGTTTGTCTCCCAATTTAGTCTTTTCTTGTTCTAAGGATGTGGTGTCTCTTTCTTTTACAACTATAGAAGAGGTGATATAGCACCTCAAATGTATATAGGGACAAGTGTGGTTACGACCACCATGTCCATGAAGCACTGACACACAGCAATACCTCTTTCTAGGTCTGCTTTGCCCATCACCCATTGGCTTTCTTAGCAATCTTCTTTAAATCCTTTTTGTTTGCATATATTAGTTGTTCTTAGAAATGGATTTCAGGGTTTTCATAGATGGCTCTATGGTAAGAACAACGGCTGCTGGTCCAGAGGAAATGCCTTCAGTTCCCAGCACCGACAAGAAGGCTCAAAACTATCTGGTAACTCCTACTTCGGGRGACCCAATGCCCTCTCTGGCCTCTTGGGGTACTATACACACATGGTGCACACACAGAGACATGCAGATAAAATTCTCAAATGAATTAAATAACCGAGTGAGTAAATGAAGAAATCCACTTGTGATACAACATTTATATAAGGTTTATTGATTATATTGATCCCCTCATTTCCATCTCTGCACCCCAGAGGAGTTGATTTAGAAGAAAACAAATAATTGATTTAGAAGAAAACAAATGATTGGCCAGTTGTTCTGTCTGGTGCATCGCACCAGAGTTCAAAGCTCTCCTCCTCCCTTCATGGTCCCAACAGTTGGAAAGAAATCTGTGCATGGCTGTGTTCTCCTGAGCATCTGAACGGAGGCAGCTTCATCTCAACTCATCTGAGTTATCGCCATGCCTCAAGCCTGACATGTTGATCTATCCAAACTCCTTGCAGAGGCTGCCTAATAGGAACCCGGCTGATAGCAGAGCGTAAGTCATGTCGGTCTCCACACCCAGGATCGGCCGCGTCTCAGCCAGCGCTTATCTAGGGCTTGTCAGATTTATCTCTCAGCTTCCGGGGGTAAAAGGCATGAGTGATATGAACACATTGGAAAACTCTAGAAAACTCCAAATGTCTGCAGCTGCACCATTGAGCGCTCTAGACAATTATCCAGGATTCATTTGCAGCAGTGAGAATTTGTTCAATATTTCTTTGAGAGTGTTTGGGCAATCTCAGGCATTTCTAGGTATTTTTCTCCTGGAATCTCATCCCCTTTATTTTAGAAGATACCTTAGATGCCAAAGCCAAAACCAGTACATACAGAACACACACACACACACACACACACACACACACACACACACACACCACATTTATACCACATACACTACATATACCACACACACCACACACACCACATATACACGTACCACACACACTAAACTTACACTACTCACACACCACACACCACACACACCACACACACCACACACTATATTTGCACCACATACACCACATACACCACATACACCACATATACCACACACACCACACACATACCACATACTACACATACCACACATACACACACCACACACACCCCACACACACCACACACACCTCTACACACACCTCACAGACAACCACTTATTTTAGTTACATCATTAGTTACAGCAAATTCATCTAAATATTGATCAGCTCATCACCTCTGTTTTCTTCCAGCCACTTATATATTTTCATGTGCAGTTATTCATTTATTTTTCTGAATAATTTTCCTCTTGACAACTAAACTCTCTCGGGGAAGGGTGAAGGTTTGTTTTACTAAAATTTTATTTTGTTGCCTAGGGAGTGATAACATAACAGTTTAGGACTTATCTAATGAATGGTTATAGATAGATATAAGTGGCCCCTTGAACGGGTCACTTATCAAAGATTATTTATTTTGTATTTTGCGTTTTTCCTGAATATTATAATAGACTCTAATTATGGTTTCCTAACCTCAAAACCAAGACACGGTTGTAATACCTATTAGAAATTACTAAAACCTTACAAATTAAAAATTACCTACCAAGGTATTATCTGGCAATAACTATCCTTAAAGTTTGACATACATACTTCCATGAATTTTATTTATTACTGCACAAAATTGAATGGATATGATATTTATTAGCTGGCTCCCTTACCTGATACATTGGGAACATTTTCATACAGAGTGAAATAGTATTGCTTAACTCAATGCATGCCTAATGTTTGTCAAAAATTTCATGGAGGGGGATAATAACTCATTTTAAAGCAGATGGTATTTCTTTCTTAAAAAGCAAAACAAAACTTGGGTTCCCATCAGAGTTGTTGCAGGATGCCAGAAAAAAAATTGGGGTTCGACTTTTGACCCCATACTGTGTCTTCTGCCAAATCTCCTTATTAATTTCAGTTTTGGTAACATTTTGTTCCATTTAGTGGAAACAAAATACTGCTGAGTTTAATGTCCCCCTCGCTACACTGTGTGATTAAAGGCTGTGAAAGCTCACTATCATTTTCATAGGTGAAGCCATTGGCCCCAGTCATCCCCCCTCCCCCGCAATGTTAAGTGCTGTTGTGATAATAAACTATAGATGTGATCAAAAAGTCCTTAATCCAGGAAGAGACAGTACCCTGGATAACTGAGTGGGCCTGACTCGATCAAGCGAGTGACTTGAGGAGCACATAGTAGGATCTTTTACGCACATCTGGGAGTCCTAACTCATCTTGCTTGCTGCCCAGCTGTGTTCTGAGCTCACCCACCCACACTCACAATCACCTAAACCGACTCCTTGAAATAAGCCTCTGAAGCTCTCTCTTATGAGTTCACCATATAAGCATGTCTTCCACGTTTGTGCCAGATAAGTTAACCATCTGCAATGCCTGATTTTGGCTGTCAGCTTGACATAATCCAGACACCCGGGAAGGGCAGGGGAACATCAACTGAAGAATCGCCTCCATCGGGTTGGACTGCGAACCTGTCTGTGGAGCATTTTCGTAGATGCTCATCGATGTTGAGGGTGGCACCATCCCTAGGCAGCTGAGCCTGGGCTGTGTAAGAAAGGACGCTCAGTCTGAGCCTGACAGCAGGTCAGTGACGAGTGCTTCCATGGCCTCTGCATTAGGTCCCCTGCCTAGAGTCTCGGCCTTGGGTCCCCTGATGATAGACTGTAAAACAAGGACGGTGGATTAAGCTCTCTCTTCCCCTGGGTTGCTTTTGGTCAGGCTTACTGCAGCAGCAGAAAGCAAACTTGGTCACCATTTGCGCCACTTGACTATGTTTCTGTTGGAGCAGCTTCTGTGCCTGGTGCTGGGGGTTTGTTAGATAGACCAGGGCTCTTGCAGGAGGCATAGTTGCCCTAGGGATGGAACCCCACTAAAAATGCAACAGGATGGGGTTCAGGCTTCTACCAGCCACTAAATAGATAACCCTGAAAGGATATTACATTTCTCTAATTCAGACCTTATAACCGGAATGTATCTTTTCCAAGGGAATTATCTGACACACATATCCATACAAGCATGTTTTGTATGTTCATGTAATCTTTATTATTACTAAAGAGGGTAATGTTTATTCATTACTCTTTCTTCATCTCCATTGTGTGTTTTTCCATAACTGAAGAATCTTTCACAGCTACTTAATCAGTGAAATTACCATCGCATTTTTGGAACCTTTATTTGTTTTTTTTTCTAAATAACAAACATCATTTATTTTCATAGTTCAGCATTTAGATTTGAAGGGACCTATGAATTCCTTATGTGGCTCACACTTGTGTTGCTTCACTATCTGCTAGAGTGCTTGATTTTATAAACATTTTGGGAAGCTGTATTCCTATTATTATGTTTGTTTTACTTATGTTAAATTATTTTTAAATGTTATTAACCCCTGACTAATGTAAATTAGAAAACAAAAAATGATATATGGTTCCTGCTGGACCTACTTGAGCGATGTGAAAGGAGAAGGTCTTAAAAATGGTCTTCTATTCCTAAAGGTTTGAGGGATGCCTGGCATGGGACCAAAGAGAAAATGGAGTGGAGGAGAGAGAGAGAGAGAGAGAGAGAGAGAGAGAGAGAGAGAGAGAGAGAGAGAGAGAGAGAGAATGAGTGCAATAGAGAGAACAGAAGAATGAGAAAGGAGGAGGCAGAGGAGGAGGGGGAGGAAGAAGAGAAGGAGGGAGAAGATGATGAGGTAGAGGAGGAGGAAGAGGAAGAAGAGAAGGAAGAGGAGAAGAAAGAGCAGGAGGGGGAAGAGGAAGATGAGTAAGAGGATGAGGAAGAAGAGGAAGAAGAGAAGGAGAAAGAGGAGGAAGAGGAGGAGAAAAGAGGAGAAAGAGGAGGAGGAAGAGAGAATGAGGGCAATGGAGAGAATGGAAGAATGAGAAAGGAGGAAGCAGAGGAAGAGGAGGGGGAAGAGGAAGAG
>BDUI01004604.1:0-11817 GCA_002335545.1 Apodemus speciosus
TTTGAGAGGCCATTTCTATATCGCTTTTTGTGAAAGTGGCTACAGGTTTTTGTTTTGTTTTGTTTTGTTTTTTTATTTTTTTGTTTTTGATTTTTGGTTTTTTCGAGACAGGGTTTCTCTGTATAGCCTTGGCTGTTCTGGAACTCACTCTGTAGACCAGGCTGGTCTCCAACTCAGAAATCTGCCTGCCTCTGCCTCTGCCTCCCAAGTGCTGGGATTAAAGGCGTGCGCCACCACCTCCCGGCTTGTGGCTACAGTTTTTATCTTGCCTCTTCTTCCTTGCCACAGAATAGTGAATGTCTTGACAAGTTCAGGGGAGACGGAGACTGTTCTTCCACCCACGTGTTCACCCCACCTTGGCCTTTCTCAACTCCTGTTCTTCTGGGCATCTGTTACAGAGCTGATGTTTCTTCCCTTCTTAAGGCTGGGAGAAGCCAATTTCTACTTACTTAGTATTCTAATATGAYAAAACACTGTAGCCTCGAGCCTCTGTTCACACTGAAGCAGGATAGCCTGTGACTCAGCAGAGTCTCTAGGGCCTCAGGATCACTACAGCCTGAATCATCTCTGAGCCCATCACATCTCTATTCAYACATCCGTGGCCACCATCTTGTGCGGAGAATTGGTCCCAGAGAACCCCTTRCTGGGGTCTGTGGTGAAATGCTCTGCACACTTACCCAGTTGTTTAGGTTCCAGCGACATGTGGTGGATCAGGGAATGTAAATAGAAGGTGCTGGAGATGACAGACCAGGAGGTAGCCAGTCCAGCATGCATTATCACACTGGAAAAGCATGCCCTGGGCAGCTTAGCTAGGTGGGACATGCCCAGTCAGGAGGCAGCTTTTCAAAGAAGGGTCCAAGCAGGTAATCCCCATCCCTTTCCCCACCCCACCCCCTGAACTTGCAAGAACAACTCATTCCTTTTCTTTGACTATTCATTTGCAAATTAAATAAAGCAGATTAAGTAGACTTGTGCACTGCCCCTCCCTACCCAGACAGGCTGCCCCCAGGATGGCTGTTGTGTAGCATCCTGCGTGCAGGAACTGGCTGTGACCTGCTTAGGTGGCCACCTTAGATGTGATCCATTTCCCATGCAACTCCTGAATTAATAGGGACCCTAGCTGCATTGTCTGATGGCTTCCTGGGAAGCTGTGATTAGAAAAGATTTTTCCATAGCAAACCGGAGGTGCAGCTATCCAGAGAAATTGGGCCTTTCAAAATACTCCTAGTTGGTTAGTGAAACATTAGTATTAATGACAAATTAATATTAATATCAATATCAGTATTGAGCACGTAGCCTTTGGGAAGGGAAAGGAAAGGCTCCAAGAATCAGATTTAAGTAGCCCCCTCATGCCTTCCTGGGCGGCAGCATTTTTCATCTGAAAGCATTTTTGTAACTCCAAAACTTAGATGTAAAAAATTCAACGCATTGGGAAGAGGCGTCAACATTTGAACTGTGGATGATTAAACCTTTATGACTGAAGTAATAGGTTTGGCCCCATCTTCCCAGCGGGAGGAGCAGGCAGGGTCCTTTCTAGTTTGCAAAGAGTAACTGGCAAATGCAGTCCAGACCTGTGGGTGTGGTCGGAGTGATGGGGTGGCGGCTGCTAGTGTGGCTAGGGCTTTTGCTTGGGTTTCTGAATGTTTCTGTTTAATCAAGGTTTCCTGGTGACTTGGAAGCTGGCTCAGAACTGTACTTAGAAGGTGAGTTTCTGAGGAAGAGATGAACATCACCAGCACTTATCTGGCTCTTGCCCTTTGTGGGGGGACTTCGGACACTTAGAGACCCTTCCTTTCAGATTTCCCTAGAGGGGAAATGCCCCACACAGTGCTGGATCCTAGTGTTAAATTCCTGGTGGGGAGCCCTTATATTTCTCTTTAATAAAGTTCGCAGTAAACAGAGGTCTTCGAAGATGTCACCGAGCAACTGTCTCCCACATGACCTTCATCTTGAAAATAACAAGTTGGCATTCAAATCTTCCCAAGCTTCACAGTAGATCTCAGACAAGAGATCCACAGTCTCACGTCTCCCACGGTCACCGCAGTAAAATCAGAGTCGATTTTGTCACAGTGGTATATTACAGACATGGAAATTCCCTGCAGTTCAGTGGTCCGTGACCAGCAGACGTCCCCGTGGGCCGACAATTAATCAGACTCTGCTGAGCCTTTGACTGGCGACAGTTGCACATGTCACCTCATGCGAAAAGTTAAACCTAGCCTTCCCCTGGAAGGAAAAAAGTTTCTTCTCCATTCTAAAACTGCTCCCTATTCATCCAGTGACCCAGTATTCCTATCAGTGAATCAGGCACGGTTTTGAATCTTCATGATGACAGAGGCAAGAGAATTATGACTAGAGGAAAATGCTAAGGATACCCCTTGTCCAGTTGTGTCAGAAAACGTGTCCTCTGACCTTCAAGTGTGATGAGACCGTTGATAGCTTTGGCGGCCACAGTATCTTAAATTGACAGGTCTGCCCAAGTAGACCCCTGTAGGTTCTGAGAGCTTCACAGCTTAGTTGATGGTCCTATGTCTTGTCTGAACAGATTCAAAGAATGTGTGCTTGGGAAGTTCAGCCTGCAGTCTGCACCAGTATCAAAATGATGGTGGGTGCTGGCAGTACTGAAGTCACCAAAGAGAGCCACGGACAGCACGCTCCGTTGTCTTCCCCATTTCCTCCCGCCATCCAGGAAGCCAGATCATTGCCACTGGATGCAGAGAAAGGACAACATGTTGGAAGACAGCCAGAGAAGAATGGCCAGGCTTCCTCTCCTGTCCCTCAACCCTGGGGTGAACTTTTTGCTGAGATTTATGTGTCTTTCTGGTGTCTGCACGGATTTCTGGATGGTCTCAGAAATGTCACACATTGCTCAGGGTATGTGCGCCAGTGTGTCTCATGCATTTTTACCTTGTAACTYGGAGTTATCTTCCAGAGTGTGTGGAAACTGAGGTTTGGCAGGAAATGTACAAAGAGGACCTTTAAATCAGTGGGCGTTGGACCAGTAATATTTTATAATCTCCCCCAAACCCAGTTCTTAGAATGCTCACTGAAACTTTAGAATATGTTTGCAGGCTCACATAAGCAGGAAATGGACACAACTGGAATTCTTGTCACATATTCATTGCGCTATCAGCTGAAATTTTTTAAGTGACAAGAACCAAAATAATCATTAATTTTTATAGGGCAAGGATCTGGCTTTTTGTCTGACACAAAGCTTTATAAAAAACTGCTTCTGATTTTATGCACATTGTTTTTAGTTAATGATTTTCAGCTGTTTGTTGTTCCTCTGATAGCATGAAAATGTTCCATATGCTCAGCCAAAAGACAAATGATTAGCAAATGAAATTCCGGACAGCTGTCTGACTGAGCGCGCTGGGTTGATAGCATTCTGCTATCATAATTAGCTTAAGCTTTGGGTTAATTAACTTTCTACCTGGATATGCATAATAATAGCCAACTGCAAAAAGCAAGAAGCTTTCAGTACATCAACAACATTGCTGTCTTTTTTATTTGGTATTTCAAGAGCATATTAGAATTTCAAGAGTGATTAATCCTGGGAATATTGTCATCTACTGTAGATTTTATTTGCAAGCCAGATAATACTGAAACAATTGGAATCTATTATAGAGCAGAAATAGCATTTTAAAATTGTAATTAAAGTTTCTAAAAGCAATTGCTAATTTCAAATGCCTTTGTTGGCAAGAATATTAGGCACACCGCCTCTTGTATGGGCAGCTTGTTGGGCACAAAAAAATACCAGCACTAGCCCTGCAAAGCAGCAAACTTTCCTTTATTTAAGTGCTGTATTGAAATCACCAATTATTTTTATGTAATTTGAAACTGAGATTATCGTGTAGTTTGAAAGGTTCTGCTCGTGCTTCCGATGGCCTGCGATAACTGCGCTCTGCTCTGATGGTTCCCTTATCTTTGTTAACTGTGCTGTGGAGGGCCGGCAGTGGGGCGGGGTACCGGGCGCACCATCTCATCCGACTGGGAGCGCAAGAGGTCTGGATTTTAGAAAGCATTCAGTGCCATGCATTTGTAGCTTGGTATTTGTTTGCTACCCAAAGCAGTTTATAAATCAATTTACTGATTTTATGAAATGGGGAGAGAAATGGCTTTGTCTCCTCCCTGCTCCTTGCGTGCGTGATTTACCAAAGCGCTCTCTAAGATGCTCATCATCTTAAAGGGGCTGCTCGGGGCCTTTGGAGAGTACAAGCTAGTGAAGTGGATTGTGGATTTGAAGTAAAAATTGTAGTTTACATTTCCCCAAGCACCAGAGAGCCTAGCACTTAATTCTGAAATAAGTCATGCCTGTTGTTACACTCAGAAAAAAATATTTTACCCTCTGAAAAAAAATTCTTTGCATATGCAGTGGACAGCGAAGGCTTGGTGGCAGCAGATCTGCCTGGGATTCCACTTACGTTCAGGATCAGCAGTGGCTAATGTGCGCTTTCTCAGACATGTGGCTGGTGGTCAGTGTGTGGGCTCTGAAGCACCCACTCGGTCACTTCATGCAAGTTTTATAGGGCTGTCAGAAGCCATATTTCAAAATTGGCTTCATTTGCAGACATATTGGGGCATCTACTTTCTCTGTTTGGTTCCTGAAAGGGGTAGCCCCCTGGGGCTCTTGTCTACTCTGGGGACCCAAGTAAACCTGGTTGGAAAAGAGGTACTCCTGGTGTGCCCTGAATGTACCTAAGTCTGCCCTGCACTTAGGCCGTGACCACCAGGCCTTCTAGTGCCTTCTTTCTATAATGGTATCGCTAGCCTTCTCTATGGAGACTGGCAGACTTCCTTTTTTTGTTTAGTCTACCCCCAGCTGCAGAAACAAAGATGGCAGCAGCGGAGTCTGGAGAGAAGACCTAATCAGGGTTGGGTGTGGTGCCCTTAAACTTGGGCTTCAGCTTCTCCACTGGGTAGCAGACCTATGGATAATTCTGCTCTGGCCTCTGAGACGCTGGTGATATTTGGCTAAATTAAACATGAACAGATTCAATGTGCAAATCTTGAGCACGTGTTGTTTCTAAACTAAAAAAGAAAAGCTGTAAAAGACAAGATGTGAACCTCCGGGTGGGTGGTATTTTAAGTGGCTTATTTTTTCAGTCCTTGAAAGGAAGAAAAGACACCTCTAGACCCCATTTGGGGGCTGCATTTGCTGATTATTTTAAATGCCATTTCAAATGCATTATAAAGTTAATTATTTTATTTTTTTTAAAAAAAAGAAAAGAAAAAACATTCTATTTGCGGTGCTTGATTTTTAATTTCTTTTAATGTCAAAATTATTTATTTGGCTTGTTCCAATCCAGATGTGACTGTGGAGGGCACATTAATTTATATTCCGTTTTCATGGGTCCCTGTCCCCATCTGTACATCTTTCTGAATTCCGTCTTCTCCCCGGAGAGTTCACCTATTCATAGTGTAGGTTTCATTTGCTGTGTAAACAGAATAAACAGACAATGCAGGGATTCCCTATAATACCAGAAAATAATTCTTTTCAACAACACAGTGGATCATATTTAAAAATCCTGGAGAATGCACTCCGTGTGCAGCTACATTTTCCCGCTTTTATTGTCCTCTAGGGAAAAGGCTGGCGTTATGGCCACATGTTTCCCCTGGATTTGATAAGTTCATTTTTATTAAAAATACATCCAAAATAGCATTTTACAGCAATCCTTGAACACGTGTTATGGACATCTCTTTGTTTTGCGTGTGAGCGTGGTCCTGAGGCCTTACTTCAAACATCTTACTCAACTGGTGTGTGTATGTGTGTGCAAACACGCGCACACACACACACACACACACACACACACACAACTAGCTGCCCATTCTGCTGTGTTTGTGTAAAAAGCAACATTAAAGAACGGGGATTTTTTTTTCTTTCTGACATTTACAAATAAAGAGGGACATGAGTTATTTATGCTCTACCRTTGCTGCAAAGTCCTTATCTCYGCGTGGCACTAAACAAGGATTTGTTGTGGGATTTGCGAGGGCCGCGCAGTGCTTGTGTGTTAAGCACCCAAAACTCTAGGGGACTGGCACTAATTTCCTCTCTCTCGTAAAACAACGTAGTATTCATAACAACTCAAGAGGCTTGACATAAGTAATGACGGCATGTGCCGGCGAAGATTACCACCCAACAGTGTAATCAAGGTGCTAGGTACTAATGCAAGTTAAATTGAGACAATAATGCTGGAACTTGCACTGTGGGATTAGGAGGGTACTTGAAATGCTGACGTGAGCATACCCCGCCTTCCTCCTGTCTGCCTTTCCGTTCCTGTTTATACTTAATGACCTCAAAATTTGTATGTCGTTAACACCGTGTACTGAAGTGGGAGAGAACATGGTTTGGGAGGGAGAAGACTCCCTGTCTTCGTTGACTTTTGTCTCTTTTGGTAATTGGTGGCTTTTCCTGCCATTCCAGGGAGCAGCTCGCTCAGCAGTGAGGCCCCTGAGGTCTCCGTAAACATGCTGTGGGCACCAAGTGCTCCAAGCCTGGCRCTGGCGGTAATTTACATACTTTGAATGAAAAGTCATTTGTGCCTGCAAAATTGTTATTGCTGGAACAAATTTAAATACTAGTCATATGGAAATTTGAAATAAAGTCATATTAAATTTTGATGCTCAGATCAATATTGTGGAGCCCAGGTAATTAAAGTGGGTTTGTTTATTTGGCTCCTTATAAATAAAAAGGGCTTAATACAGACTAATTACACAGAATCTTTCGTCTACGGTAGGATAATAATGGCAGCAATTTAAAGTGATATTAAATGAGAATTAATAAAGGAATATTGAGTCTCTTTGACTGTACTAAGCTGTGAAATGATTTCCTCATCTCAATTTAACTTTCTGTCTTGAGCAGAGTGATTGATAAGCAATGGGTTTTTGCAGGGTTTTTGCAGTTTTTCATTAATAATTGTGGTACTTTTGACTTTATCATGTTTGAAGAGGGTCAAAAGTATCCCTTTCCACTTGCAAGTATATGGAACCATTCAGAGGGTACAGGCCATTCTTTGGTGTCAGAAGGTCCTTAGACTGCTGGGGGGGGGGGTTGGTCGGGGAGTTGTGACACCCAGAGACAGCGCTAACATTTTTTAAACAATAAGGAAATAATTGATTAAAGTCCAGGAACCTGAACCAAACTTAAATCCTGGGAAGGAAGAGGGCACTTCTGCACTTGCAGGGCCATTGAGGAAGCATTACCTAGGAGGGATACATTGGCTATGGATAGTGTGTTCGTGCAGGCATGCAAGCGTATTGTGTATGCCTCTGTGTGTGTGTGTGTGTGTGTGTGTGTGTGTGTGTGTTCCTAAGTTTAGATCCCTTGCACCCCTGTGAAAAGTTAGGCACAGTAGTACAAACCTCTAATCCCAGCATTGGGGAGGCAGAGACAAGAGAATTCTGGGAGCTTGCCAGCCAGCCAGCCAGTCCAGCTGACTGAGTATATTATTCCAGGGTCAGTGAGAGTCCCTGTCTTAAAAACTAAGGTAGAAGGGCTGGAGAGATAGCTCAGCAGTTAAGTGTTTGGTACTCTTTCAGAGGATTTAAATTTGGTTCCCAGCATCCACAATAGGTGACTCACAATTGCCTATAAACCCAGCTTCAAGGAATCTGACACTTTCTACATGCTTGTCCACGTGTGTGCTATGTACTTCTACAAAAGAACAGCTTTGAATAACAGCTCAAATCACATGAATTGTCCCATAGTGTTTTAACTTAAGGGCCAATTACTTTGTACATGAATAGCATCTGAAAAGGTCTTTTCATGCTCCGTCTCTGACCCTAAGCAGTTTTCAGAGTCTTCCGGGCCAGTGCCCAGTCTGTGACCATTAAGTGACTTGCAGGTGGGTTACCTGCTGCCACCAGGGTGTCTGTATTTTGCTTTGTTTCCAGAGCAAGGCGTGTAATTTCCTCCCCAATGTGCTGCACAACATGTCATATCCACGTTAGCACGTCTACCCTTTTAAAGGGTCCTGCTGAAGGCCAGGACCTTGCGCTGAACACCCTTTTTATATATATTACAAATTGCTGGAATTGTTCATTAATTTCTGCCTTTGAAATGTCATGTTGGACCTCTAAAGGAATTCACAATGCCAGTGTCCCTTGGACAGCTTCTCACCATGGTCCAGTGCGAATTTCTGATGAAATTACAGGTGCAGGGAAATGCCGAATTAGAAATATATCTGATGCCGCAGTACTGGTGAAGCTATAGCTTTGTTGATGACAGGACAATTCCATTTTTGACAGTTTAATTTACTGTTGCCAGTGGACAAGAGCAAGAGGAGAGTGTGGGGTTAGCCACCTGCCCCTTGTGCCGTGTTTCACACACGAGGTTGCAAAATCATGGCTCCCTCAACCTGTCGGGCTCAAATGAGAAGGTTTTCAGCTGGGAAAATGGAATATATGAGTGCATGTAATATTGCCTGACCTCATAAAACAAAAAGGAAAATTGCAGATTCTGACAGCCATTATGAATCTTGTATCAGCATCTAGAACGACTYGGAGCCGGGGTACAGTACATGTTTATAATAGAAAAAAAACAGGGTTGCCACGTTGACTCGCAATACGGGGACGAAAAAATGACTTGTCAGTAATTCGTTCTCAGATGTTAAAGAGGCTGTTGAATTTACTAGTATATACACAGAAGAATGTTTAGCCCGGAGCAGAGTGTGGAATAGTCTCTACACAGAGGGGCCTGCTCAACTTAGTCATACATGGAGTTGGGCTGTAATGGAAGGTAGACAAGGAGAAATCCCGAGTTAGCTGGGTGGCTGTGTCGGTGGGGCAGATTTCTCATTACAAGATGTACTACAGCCCTTTTCCCCTCACCCTGTGTAAATGTATAAATAATAAGACGTCTCAAATAAAGCAAATAACACTGCTTTGAAATTACAAGGATGGCTTGGACTGAGTGCATTCTGTTGGAAAACTGGTGTACCCAGGCATGCCTGTTCATCTTATGCTAAAATGTTTTATTTGTATTAAAAACAAGGCTTAATCTCCTTGCATATAATTTGATGCACTCCAATTTAGCATTTCTGCTAAATTGCTGCTCTTTCACCTTCTTGCCCATTTCTTTATGTTATTCCTTAAACACATTCTTAAGTGTGGTAATTATCTTAGTTGTTTTTTTGGTAGTTCTTAAATGGGGAACGTGGGAACATTCTGAAGGCAAGAGGAGTGAGACTCGAGTAGGCTCCACCCTGTTCAGCCYTCCTCCTTCTTCAGCCATGCTGGGTGTGGAATCCAGAGACCTCTTTGATCTCACTTTCTATCTGTGTGTAGTTAGTGGCAGCCAATCTAGGTGACATAACAGCATGCTTAGGACATGGTGTCCCTGTGGGGTGCACACKTGAYCAGTGGCTGCCAGTGGCTAGAGGAAGCTGTGTCCTCAGCATGCTTACTGTCTAGGCCTTCTCAGGCAGGTGTGGCCGAGCGATGCTGAGCAGCTGACAGGACAGAGTTGTGCTGAGATGGCAATGATAGCCCCGACCAGAGGTGACTCTCAGAAACAAGATGCATGGTGTGGGGGACACTGCAGCGCTCTTGTGCCACTCCCATTTCTGTGCAGATTAGCTGGATGATGGTGTGTGTGTGCGCTTGTGCTTGTATGTGTTTGTATGTGTTTGTTCGTGTGTGCTTGTATGTGTTTGTATGTGTTTGTGTGTGTGTGCTTGTGTTTGTGTGTGTATGTGTTTGTGTGTGTATGTGTTTGTGTGTGTATTTGTATATGTGTGTGTGTTTGTATGTGTTTGTGTGTGTATGTGTGTATGTATGTTTATATGTGTTTGTGTGTGTTTGTACGTGTTTGTGTGTTTGTGTTTNGTCTCACAGCTTGCCAGTGGGTTCTCCGGTAGTAGGTTCTTGTCCAGTGATTTAACCCCTAGTCTAGGTATAATGTAGGATTCTTTGAAAATGGAGGATATTTTAAAATACCTGATGTTAGAACATGCTGATTGATTATTTACGACCATGTGATCTCATCAGAGTATCTCTTCAGTGTTCATGATTTGTCACCATTGATTGCTACACTAAAGTTATAGACCTTACAAAAGGCTGCTGGCCCCCCTGGCCACCAGGCCGAAGCTACTCTTCCTGTCTCTGTAACCCTCCTCCCTTTTCCTCGGTCTCTGCCCACACCACGCCTCCCTCATGGCTGTTCCTCAGGCTGGTCGAGGATGTCCCACCTTGTGCATTGCTTGCCTCGTACCAGGCTGCCCAGGTGACTGCTCCCCCCTGAGATGCATTCCTCTCTAGGTTCCCACTCTGCGTCTCACTGCCTAGCACGGGGGCTGGTTGTCAGCAGCGCTGAGGCTAACCACTGCTTTGTGAACAYGGGTCTGTTGGAACGCAGCCATGAGCACTTGATCACACGTGGCCATGCTTTGTTTCAAGGTCAGAATGAGAGAGTTGCAACAAGGCAGTCTCACCCGAAAACCTAAGGCCTTGTGTGGACTATGCGGCCCTTTCGGATACACTTGCAAAGCCTCAAACYAGCACGCAGCGTCTYSATTCATTTGCTTCTGTTCCATTAGACCATGGCTTCTAGGGAGAATGAGTCCTTGGCTGGTTCACTGCTGCATTGAGGGCCCACAGCAGTGTACTGCCACAAAGTAGGTCCTCAGGAAATATTTAGATGTCATGTGCACAGCATGAGTTGATTCACTGAATCAAAGAAGCCCRGGGGTACATGTTCCTTGGGAACAGGCTCTTGTACACAGCTCCATGTACTCATGATGGTTAAGTCCTTCCCTGTTGCCAGGAGTGCACAGAATGASTAGACTGGAGAAAATGGCGCCTTTTGTGGTATCTGGACCACAGCTAAGGTGTTTGCCTGCCTTACAGAGAGCTTTACGACTAGAGGGAGCTTTAGAAGCATCCCAAAGGGATACGAGGAAGCTGGGCTTACTGTCCCCACGGCAGCTGAGCCATGAACGAGGGTGGAGGTGCTGTCAGCCCAGAGACCGGATATGAAGTACAGGCCCTGGAAATTTTTGGCAGGTACCACCATATATTAAATTAAAGTCGTTTCCATTCTTTTTATACTCAGGGAGGCCCAGGGAGGCCAGTTAGTTCATGGAAAGTAACAGTGAGCTTTGGCCACTATCGAAGTCTCCCTTTCCTGTAGCCGACTTGGAAGACATTGGCAGCTATTGTAAGCCGCCGTGCCGAGGGCTTGTTCTGTGCCCATCTGAGCTGTAGTACCACCTGACGGCAGGGCTTGGAGTGTGCACTGCACATACAGCTGAACTGCAGCTGAGCGCAGGCTCGTCGCGGCACACAGCGTGGACATGRTCCATCTAAAACACCRCATTTTGTGTAACCATGCTGCGCACTGAGAATATTGGGGTGAGCGTGACCAGCYAGTCCAGAGGATTTGCCTTAGAAGATACAGATGGAAGCAGATCTGTCTGTAATGTATCAGGTCTAATGGGGCAGCTGTGGTCCCCGGGGTCTGTTAGAAGTGTTTGAAAGTCTCCTSCTAAGTCCAGATGCTCCRCRTAGGTAAAAATGAACACCCTGCAAAGAGGAGAGGTGTGCTTAGTCCTTCGTTCTGCGGGGTGGTTTCGGATCTCGTGGTTATCCTTGGATTAGAGTGGACTTGGTTTCAGTGGGCCCTAGCCTGGCCAGGTTACCCATCCTCAAGTTTCTAGATTAGTGTGGTTCTCAACCTGTGGGAAATGACCCCTTGGAGGGGGAGTTCAGATGGCCCTGTCATAGGATAGGGCTCACATACCAGATATTTACATTACAATTCATAACAGTAGCAAAACTACAGTTAATGAAGTAGAAATAAAAATAATTTTATGGCTGGGGGGG
>BDUI01004605.1:75531-86512 GCA_002335545.1 Apodemus speciosus
CCAGGACTCTGACAGAGCTGATCTGTTGATATCTATTAACTGGTAGTTGCTCCTAGTATTAATATAGTGTGTAATAAATTACAAAAAGTAAATATGCAGCTGCCTTTTTCAGTTGCCATGAACACTACTCAGTGAATTGTATAAATATTTATTTGATGTCTACTCATTAACCAGATGAACACAGAGGGCCACAAACCTAAGGCCATGACAATTGGAAATAAAACATGTGTCTGTTCTGTGGAAATTATTTGACTATAGTATGCCCCATACACTTGATGGTGGTGGKGGGGGGCTGCAGAATAGGTTTATTGCTTGGCTGCATCTCTCTACTTAGGATGCTTCTTGCATATGATCAAAGGTCATCACTGACAAGAACATAAAGTCAACTCTCTTTAAGGGGATACTTGAAGTTTAGAGGAAGTTGAGGCTGGATGCTGAATACAAGGCTCACCGGTTCAGTTGTCTCCAGCTGTCACCTCATGCTTCCATGAAAGTTTTTCCGGCTGGTAGCATTGTAGAATTTGAGACTATCTTACCCCCAAATCCAAGATGACTGGATTCTCTCTTCTCCTTGACCTTTCCTTGGTGTTCCATGTTGCATGACTCAACATTTTCTCTGAGTAAGAGAACACCCTGAGAACAGTCTCAGTAGGCCTAGAGAATAATCCCCAATCTAACACTGGATTCTCCTTTAACACTTCCAACTTAATGCTTTTGCTGGAACCTTTACCAAGAAGTRGCTATTGTTTTCCGCTGAGTGGTATACATGAGGAGCACAGGGAGAAGGATCTCCTTGGCGTTTGTTTCCATCACACGTTAAAATCGATGATGTTTGCTCATCTGGTAGAATGGCAACTTATTTCTCTGGACAAGCCGGCTTCACAATTGCTTATTCAAGGGGAAATCTGATAAAGAAACAATAGTCTGGTCTTCAGGAGTATTAAACCATTATACTCTAATTTAAACTTTAGGCACTCAAATAGTATGGTTTTTCTTTTCCTTCAGTGTGTTTAGGGTGGTTTTTTTTCTTATTCTTCTTCACATTGATTCTTGATTCTTTCTTTCCTGAAAAAGAACAAGATCCTCAAAAGCAAGAGCCAGATGAGAAAATTGAGAAAGGTCATCATAGAAGGCATGAAAAGGTGAGGCCAGTGCACATAGCCAGGGCACTGTTCAGATGCTGAGCAATTGAATCACCAGGAATTTACAAGGCCCTTGTGATTGAGGAGAGGCCAGACTGAGTACGGGTGGCACTGCAGTAGTACAGTACTAGCCTTATAAGGTGGTTGGAGCAAGGATAGTCTCTGAGCCATGGAATGAAGATTTTACAAWCCATCCAAGGATCACAGTTCAAAATAACCATGTTAAATAATAGTAGTAATGGGCAACACAATTCTTATGTTGGCTAAATTGCTCCCCTTTCTCTGCTAATTCAATTTTCAACTATAAGAAGTACACTTCGAACTCTATACTTTCTACCATCCCCTCCTGCCCTATATAAAATCTATAATATACTATATATTATATATCACAGAACTATAGAATATGTATATTTTATGTAATAGAATATATGGTATATAATTTATACTATAGAATACAATCCATATATAATAATCTATATATAATATAGATTTTATATATAACATAATATAGAATCTATATTATAGAATATAGATTCTATAATTATGAAATTATATATTATAGATTTTTATATAGGGCAGGGAGGGATGGTGAGAGTATACAGTCTGAACTGTACTTCTTATCGTTGAAAACACTAGAGCCCAGAAACATTAAATGGCTTTCTGACAAATGCAGTTTCACTCCCCAGAGCAGTCTGGGGCAGGTGTGGGGTAGGCAGTTGCCTTTGTCATTTTTCCATGCTGACTATGTGCCAGCCATTCTGCCAGGCTCTGAGAACACCATGATAAACAAAACCAGTTTGATCTTCTCCCTCAGAAAGACATAATTTGCTCCAGGACAATGCTTGAGGAAACACGCTGTGTGACCTTTTAAGGAGGGCAGTAAAACAGGGAGAAGCATTTTAGAGTCAAAGTGACATCTGTAACAGGACCAGAATATGAAGATGTGAGAGATAGTATAGTATATGGTAAAATGTATGAAGACTTTTGAAGTGAGCATTTGAGTTTTTCCACACATTTAGCCCCTAAAGGAGAGAGAAGAGTCTAGTTAGGTTTGTGGCTCACAGAGCGATCACACAAAACAAAGATGGTATGGCTCACTGTGTGACACCCTTAATGTCGGTGTTACATCTCTGGCCAGATCCTATGTGAATTTTCCTCAAGAAAAAAATCATAAAGACAGCTTAATGGCATCAGACATTTAGAATGTAGCTAAGTTAAAGAGGAACTTGCTTTCTCATTGGGAACCTTTCTTTGATGGATAGGTACAAATGACCTCTACATATGGGATGTGACRAAAATGTCATGAAGGAAAAAAAGAGGTGGAATTCTGGCTGTTTGGGTCGTGAAGTGATTGTGGTTTGAGGCCCCTTTCCCTCTCATAAAGTTCACAGAGAAGTTGTAGTTGATAGGATGTTGAGTGCTGGAATTGGAATGACCAAACTGTATGATCTCCAAGAAGTCCTATGTCCATTTAATGCAGAATCCTGACTGCTTTTGAATATACATAGAGACTGCTGTTATCATAAGAGGCATTGTGCAAACTTTAAAATAAAAGAAAATTTAAATAGAATCAATTTAAATCAATTTTACTTTAAAAAATTCATGTGCTGTATGCTTAGGAAATGGGAAAAATGAAGAAATGAGCAGGCTGCAGGCTCCCAGAGAGGCTATGAATCTTGGCTGTTCCATATGCAGCATAGGGCTTAGTGGAATTGCAGACCTGTAGGTAAGAGAAGGCTTTTGCTAGTCTGTGAAGAATATAGGATGCTCTTCCATTCCTTCTCTTATGTTGTCTCTACCCTGGAATGGTAGAAGAATAGAACCGAAGAAGATATTGGGGCATCTACTGTACCTCTAGCTTCTAGCTCCTTTGTTTTTTGATCTTTCCTTGTTTTGTAAAAGGTGTTCCAAGCTTACTTGCCTGTGCTCTCTTCTATGGCACCATGGAGAAGTGGAGAATGCCAAGGTTTGCTTTCCAGCTCTATCATTGATTGCATGATGAGCAGTCTGAGTACTCCAGGCATGGATCTCGTGACAGTTAACGTAGCAAATACCTACTTCATAGCACTGCTTCAAAAGTTGAAGGACTAGAGGAGTAGATACAAAGTAGCTAATATACCCTGTGGCAAGTATTTAGGGCTTGGTACTCGGTGGACATCATTTGCACTCCGTCTCCATCTTTTGCGGTTATAGAAATTAAGATGACTGTCTTTTTATATATGAAGAAGTCAAGCCCCTGGTGCCTTTTATGCTGCCAGGCTACTAATGTGCCTAGATGAGGTCTCTTACCTACTCATGCCTTCTGTATTGAACAATCTTTGCCACCCCAAGAATCCTTGCTGATTTCTCAGAGAAATTTAGTCTATATTTTGTTTCCAAAATAATTTCCCAGATATCATCAAGAACTTATTTCTGTATTCTGGGGAGAAAGGTCATTTTCAAGATAATCCTTCCAAGCAAACAGAGCTGCAGCCCTTGCAGAAGGCCTCCAGTGTGTACAACCAGAAGACTTCAAACAGCCTTAGCTGGGGTTAATGAGAAGGCAGGAGAGTAAGGGAGGTTCTTGGCCCTGAGCTCTCTCCAGGGTGAACACAGTCCAGGGTGACTGGATGTCTAGGTCTAGAAAGGCAGGAGAGGAGTTTGGCCAGGCAGGAATCCTTCCAGTGGGAATGATGAACTGTAGGGTCTTTTTATTTTATTTTTTTGAAAGATGACCTGGATTCTTTCAGAAGTCCCTCACTAATGTGTTATTAGAGGAAGCAGCTGAGGCACTATTAGAAACAGTCATTCAAGTGACATTGAGCAGCCAGGTTACTTGTTAGGAAACCTATGCTCTGTGCTTGGCAAACTGGATCAAGCAAGTGCACCTCCATTGTATGAAATGTACACATTCTTACTAGCTCTTGGAAACCTCAGATAGTGAGGAAGGAATGACCAGGCAGAGGAAAAAGTCTTTTGTAAAAGGCAAACAAGATACATAGCACTATAAATCATGAAGGTAGGGGGAGAGGACATAGTGACCATGAACATAAGCCATGTTGAAAAGTATTCAGCCTTGTCTTGATGGGTAGGTTCTCACAATACATAGTTGAATAGGCAGGGGGTTATAGACTAGATAGTTAGGGTTTTAAGAAAATAATTACTATTAGAGCATTATGAAAGGTACTGACAGACATGAGAGAGAAGCTGGAAGAAAGATACATTTTAGTGCATCAGGAGAGAGCTATTGTATTCATTACTGAATGCTGTGTAAAACCATGCTTACATGTGGTGAGCATTATTGAGTATGGATGTGAGGACAAGGACATAAATACCCTTCAGCTGAGGACCCATTTAGAGGATGGCTTCTACCACATCATGAACTTGTAGACTTCAGGAGTGGAGAGGAGAGATCTAGTTCTACTTCAGCATTTAACTTGGCTTTGAGCATAAAGAACAACAGCTGATTAGTGGGCAACAGCATGAAGTGGAGGTATACCACAGCCACAGAGGTGTGAATGAACTGCCACATCTGAGCATCAGAAGAGCAAGATGGCTGAGACAGTTTAGGTGGGCAGAGGTCAGGAAGTAAAAGATACAGTCTGACCAGATAATAAAAGACCTGATTATAAAATGAGGCTGAGGCTAAACTCTGTGGATTTAATCCTTGAGATAATGGGGATTCCTGATGACCCAATTTGGGGATTTGTATGGAGGCATAGTGGTTGGTTCAGTTATAAAGCAAATCAGGTTAATTTTAGAAGCTGCTGTAAGGATGAAGGAAGGGGATGTTAGATATCATGGAGTTAGACCCTATTGTGCCTATAGATGGGAAAATGCACAAGCAGAGACATATAACTCTTCTAAGTACTCACTAAGTAGAGTGACTCTTGTGTTCTTGACCCCACAGATCAGAAGCATAATGATCTGCACAAAGTCTGCTCAAGATTGGACAGATTCCATGGCAATCTCCAATGGGGATTCCATTATCAAGGGGCTGGGTCTGACTTGTCACTTTAAGGCTCTCCCTTAAGGATCTGTAGRAAGTTATAGATGCTGGGAAGGAAAGACACTTCCTTAAGTGGTGTTGTCACTGGCATGTTATACACRTGCAGATAATCCTTCATCCATGTATGCAACTCTAATGAAAGTTGTGTGGCCAAAAGAAATATGCAAGACATGAAAGAGGACTAACAGAAAAGAGGAAGGGAATGGTTGGGAGTGTGAGGGGAACAAAAAATGGATAATGAAGAGAAGGTATGCATGAAGAAAATGCACGCACATATGAGACTGTCATAGCAAATCCCTTAGTATGTGTAATTAGCATATGCTAATAAAAAACTTTAAAGATTAAAAACAAAAATTGAGAAAGGCAAAGAATGAGACTGGGAGATAGGGAGTTACTTGACCTTGGAGTGGTCAATTATTAAAGGACTGAAGGGAGTCTTTGCAGATGCTCTTGGCTGAGTTAGGATGCTCTCATCTGGTAGCCTCTTCACAGCTCCATCTAAAACTTGTCATAAGGAATTATAGTGAGGTGTCTGTGCTATGCACACTAACTGTGAGCTTCTTCCATGAGGGAGGATCACTCATTGACTGTTCCTGAATTTGAAGGAACATCCAATGCATCAGGCCAAGGACAATAGATGACCTCTAAGGTTTCTTGAAGAGTCAGTGACTCTTTATACCAGTGAAGAAGGCAGGTTGGTCAAGAGAGAGTCAAAGTATAAAGGAGTTTCAGCATGGGGTGATGGCTGTGGTTAAGTGGAGATATATTACGGATAATTTCCCACTTGCTATGACTCAGCTTTTGATACATTGACTTCACAGTGGTGTCAAAAAGCCATATACATTCAGTAGAAGCTGTACTGCAGATTTTGAACAACATTCCTCCTTGGGAGAGTGTTCGCTATGCAATATGATACTCTCATGATGCCCAACTTTTAAGTGAATGTGAGCTATTCAGAAAAGGCTGGGGTAGGCTGTGAGATAAGTATTAGGTATAGTAAGTACATTGTGGAGTGGGGTAAAGCAAAGTGGATAGCTCCTGTCTCTTCTGAGTAGACTTGAGGCCATTTATGTGGGTGTGGATAAGATGGCATGTGTCTGGATATGAGTCAGGTATAGGCATGATATAGGTGAGAAGGGATATGAGTTAGCCACCCGCACTCTCCAAACCAGCCTGATGGGATGAGTATGAGCTGTTCAGGTATCTCGAGACCTGACCTGAGGTTGAAAGAGTGAGAAATATGTATGGGACTAGGTGGGAGGCAGATAATATATATGTTAAACATATGGAAATGAGAGCAAACAACAGAACTGAGGATACAAATATTGAACAGGGTCTGGGCCTCAAACTAAACCAACACTGGGAAATGAGAGCCTATGAAAGTAAATGAGCTCCAAGAGGAAGAGGGGAAAGGCAGAGGGAGGACAGTCTGGGGATGGATCTCCAAGAGACTCTAGTGATCCCAGGTAATAACTCACCAATCCCGTGGCAAGGACCACAGAGAAGCTGTACATGTCATGGTAGGTTCAGGTCATTCCCCAGGAGCTGGTTTATCATCTTTGTAGAAATTCCCAATTCTTTGTATACTTCATCCCTTCATAGCTCTTTGGTCCTAATCTCATTTAACCCTTGTGTGTCCCATACAGCTGAATCTGTCTTATACAGAATATCTCTGCTGTATTTACTCCCCAAGTCAGAGGCACAGAAACTTCCATTTGTTACAGTTATTAGAGGAGTATTTTAGAATGTCTCCTAACCTGAAGCTTGGGAACAGCGATCTATCTCTCTGAAAGTAGGAGAATGGGAAGCTCAGGAATTTGTCTTGAAATTCAGTTGCACAGCAGGTGTGATCTTATACCCCAGGGATGATGCTGAGGCTGCAACTATTTGAGGAGAAACTTCTATTCTAGAAGAGGCACAAAAATACTATAAGACATGACACTAGTGTCCAAACCACAAGAGTCCAATGTAGATAGGGAGAAAGGAATAACCATAGAGTCAATGTGTCTTTTTTTTTTCAGGAACACAGGTCTGGAAGCTATGTTGGGACATTGAGGAAATGGAGCAACCTATGTCCAGATAAGGAATGAGGCTCTGCCAATATGATGATGAACTATCTTTTATGATTCTTTCAATCAAGCATTCTCTGTGACTCCTGGAGGAGATTGTAGAGATAGAAAGGACTGTGTTCCCTTCATGTCTGTCCTTACATATTCCCACAACAGAGAGTATGACTTAAAGAGAGTCAATACTACAGACTGGCCTCATCTATCAAATTCAAAGGTTTATAAAATGAAGCTCTCTGGAAATGCAACTTAGAACAAGTAAGTCTTTAGTAGGTTATGGATGAGAGTAGAGAGTGCCTAAGAAATGGCTTGGAATGCAGCTAGCTTGATGGTAAGACACTCTTCTAGCATGTGTGACTTGGAATTGCCCCCAGTAGAAAGTGATAAGAACATACCAAAGAAATTCTTATGAAAACAAATGACTGGAAATAATGAGACATGGTGTAGGTCTGGAGTCAGGAACATCAATCAGTCTAGTAAGGAAAGCATAGACACTCCTAAAAAAGGAGCCCTCCTTTCCATTGATTGCCTAAAACCAAAGGAGGGTACAACCTCTTTAGTCCCCTACCTCCAGATGAGGCAGTGTTGCCCCACATACCCTCCAGGCTGCAATGAAGATGATATGACCTCCGAGGACCTCGTGCCTCTTCCAATGATTCTATGAAGTATTTTTCCCCTCCAGTCCCATGGCTCCATTACATATTGGGAACCAAATAGACTAGTCTGAACTCCTTGATTACATAACGTGAATCATATTCTCTAGAAGATTTTGTTCTTAAGAAATGCGGACTTGACAAGATGGTATAGAGTTAACTTTTATCTGGAAGATGTTCACTCACAAATGGCTAAAAAGAAGCAAAACTAAATGGAGACTAAAGTACAAAATTTAAATGGGAGCAAGAAGAAGAGGGGACTGTCAACTGGGATCTGGTCGGGTGCAGTGTGCTCAAACTTTAACTGATGCTAGGTAGTGAGAAAGTCTGCAGGCAGAGAAATGGTATGCCTTGAGATATGGGGAATTAAATGGAATGATGAAGAGGAGGAGAAAAATTACAGTGATTCCCGAACTTCAAAGAATATGAGACTAAAGGAATTCTGAGGCAGATCCCAGGAGTCATTTTTGACTGGATTTTCAGATTGAGCCCATGGTCAATGCATGGGGCCTCAACTGGTGAGATCTGAAACTTGGCATATGAACTTTAACCTTCTTGGCCATAGAAGTCAAGCAGATCATCTGGTTTGGCTGGTCCAAATCTAATTTCCAGAGCAACCATTTCTAAAGAGCTATTATAGGGGGGTGATATGCCCACCAAAGAGTCCTATGTCCTGGCCCTACTCTCCAATGTAGTGTGTATAGCCACTGATATCTTTGAGAGGTGGGGAGTTTAGGATGGTCTTTAGATGCATTGTTGTTTGATGAGATTGATTTTGGAGCACTAACATCAGACAGTGTGTTAGTGCTCCTGAGAATGAGTGGTTTATGGCTTCCTATCTTACCTTATGATGTCTTTCTCTGTATAGGCTTAGACTATGATGCCATGTYACATGATGGGACAGTACCAAGAGATCCTTCACCAGAAAAAAATCAATATAACTGCCAAATCTTAGACTTGCAGTTAAAACTGTGGCTTAAACAAACTCCTTTCCTTTATACATTAGCCATGCAAAGGAACTTAATGCCATTAAGATGAAACCCATTAAATTTAGTGGAAGTGACTTAAATGATATTGTTATCATATATATATATATATATTTCTTTATATAGCCCTAGTGTCCTAGCACTCACATAGATCCACCTGTTTCTACTAGGATTAAAGGTGTATGCCACCACCCCTGGCTTTTATATTTATTTTCAATGAAGTAATTTATAGTAAGTCAGATAGTAGATACCTATATTTAGGATGGGAACATATCAAGTACCTAGTAAACATTATAGTAACTGAATCTTCATTAAAACTCAGTGAAACAGGTTTTGTTTCCATTGAAATATAGTGAGGTTCAGAACATTTCTTTATTTTTTTATTGAATATTGTCTTCATTTGCATTGCCAATGGAAAAACTTTTTGTGATATCGCCCCTCCCCTAAGACCCCTAACCCCTCCCCCTCCTCCTTCCCCCTGCCTGTGTGTATATGCCTCTCCACCCAACACCCTCCCTCCTCCACCCCTTTTCCCTTTTGGGGGCCTCTTTTGAGCCTTTACCTGACCAAGGACCATTCCTCCCACTGATGTCCAACAAGGCCTTCCTCTGCCACATTTTTGGCTGGACCCATGTGTACCCCTTGGTTGATGGTTCAGTCCTTGGGAGTCTTGGGGCATCTGGGTGACCAAAATCATTGTTCTTCCCATGGGGCTTTAAACCCCTTCAGCTCCTCTGGATCATCCTCCAGCTCCTCCATTGGGACCCCGTGCCCAGTCCAATAGTTGGTTGCTAGCATCTGCCTCTGTATTTGTAAGGCTCTGGCAGGGCTCCTCCAGAGACAACCATGGCATGTTCCTGTTGGTATACACTTATTGTCATCCACAGTTGTGTCAGGGTTTGTTGACTGTTTATAGGATGAATCCCCAGGTAGAGCAGTCTCTGGGAGGCCTTTACTTCAGTCTCTGCTCCACACATTTTCCCCCTTATTGCTCCTGTGACTATTTTGTTCCCTTAGAGGAACTGAAGCACCCTCACTTAAGTCCTTCTTCTTCTTGAGCTGGGTGAATTGTAACTTGTTTATTTTGAGCTTTTGGGCTAAGATCCACTTATTAGTGAGTGCATACCATGAGTCTTCTTTTGTGATTGGGTTGTCTCACTCAGGATGACACTTTGTAGTTCCATCCATTTGCCTAAGAATTACATGAATTCATTGTTTTTAATAGCTGAATAGTATTTCATTGTGTATATATACAATAGTTTCTGTATCCATTCCTCTGTTGAGGGACATCTAGGTTCTTTCCATCTTCTGGCTATTATAAATAAGGTAGCTATGAACATAGTGGAGCATGTGTCCTTATTACATGTAGGAGCATCTTCTGGGTATATGCCCAGGAGTGGTACAGCTGGGTCCCCTGGTAGTGCTATGTTTAATTTTCTGAGGAATCGCCAAACTGATTTCCAGAATGGTTTTTACCAGCTTGCAATCCCACCAATAATGGAGAAGTGTTCCTTTTCCCCCATATCCTCTCCAGCAAGTGCTGTCCCCTGAAGTTTTTCGTCTTAGCCATTCTGACTGGTGTAAGGTGGAATCTCAGTGTTGTTTTGATTTGCATTTCCTGGATAACTAAGGATGCTGAACATTTCTTTAGGTGCTTTAGAGCCCTTTGAGTTTCCTCAGTTGAGAATTCCCTGTTTAGCTCTGTACCCCATTTTTAAATAGGGTTATTTGACTCTCTGGAGACTAATTTCTTGAGTTCTTTGTAAACAGTGGATATTAGTCCTCTATCAGATGTAGGGTTGGTAAAGATCTTTTCCCAATTTGTTGGTTGCCATCTTGTCCTATTGACTGTGTTCTTTGCTTTGCAGAAGCTTTGTAGTTTTATGAGGTCCCATTTGTCGATTCTTGTTCTTAGAGCATAAGCCATTGGTGTTCTGTTCAGGAACTTTTCCCCTGTGCCCACATGTTCAAGATTCGTCCCCATTTTCTCCTCTACAAGTTTCAGCGTGTCTGGTTTTATGTGTAGATCCTTGATCCACTTGGACTTGAGCTTTGTACAAGGAGATATGAATGGGTCAATTTGCATTTTTCTGCATGCAGATCTCCAGTTGATCCAGCACCATTTGTTTAAAATGCTGGGTTTTTT
>BDUI01004606.1:14638-39457 GCA_002335545.1 Apodemus speciosus
AAACCCAGTAAAGTAAAATTGTGGTGTTATTATGAGAACTTGAGCTATAATCATGTTAGTAAATCAGGGATTTGGGATGAACCCAATTTTTTTTGGTCATTTGTCTTGTTTTTGGGACAGGGTCTCACTATGTAGCTCCTGAAACTCACTATGTAGAGCAGGTTGGCTCAAATTCACAGATATCGATCTGTCACTGCCTCTCCGGGACTAGGATTAACCCAATTTTAGAAAACTCTAAGTCAGAAGGGCATTTTGTTGTTGCCCTCCCTGAGAGCTGGCTGGTCATAACTTCGGGTTTGCTACATCGACTATGAAAGTGTCCGATTCTACATGGAAGTCATATACATATATAGCACTACTGAACGAGGAGGTGGGCAGGCTCTGTGTGAGGGTCCACTCGGAGAGACTGCCGTGCCCAGGTTAGAGCATCCCGGCTCTCCCAAGTGCAAGGGCAAGAAAAACAGGAACCAGAGAGAGTGGGAATTCATCCGGCTTTTTTCTTCACGGCTGTAACTGGAGGTGCCAGCCTGCGAAATGTTGGCTGGCTTTGTGTTCAAGGTATAAAAAGCATTTGAAAATGCAGCCTTGTGCTTCTCTGTAGACAGTCAGTGATGGCTTTAGTCAAGTTAGATCATTTTTAAAAAATATTTATTTATTTTATGTATGCGAGTACACTGTCACTCTCTTCAGACACACCAGAAGAGGGCATCAGATCCCATTACAGATGGTTGTGAGCCACCATGTGGTTGCTGGGAATTGAACTCAGAACCTCTAGGAGAGCAGTCAATGCTTTTAACCGCTGAGCCATCTATCTAGCCCCTAGATCACTTTTGAAAAATCAAGTGTGATCTAGGTGTGAAGCTCTTGCCTTTGATCCCAGCACTAGAGAGGAAGAGGCAGGCAGATGATTTTGAGGCCAGCCTGATCTACATAGCAAGTGCCAGGAGAGCCAGCACCACATAGAGAGATCCCATATCAAGAAAAAAAAATCAAGTGTAATTCTTCTTTAAAAAGAGATGACAGAGGGCTTTGTATGTAGATTCCATGGTGTCCAGGGACTTTGGCTCCCCTGGAGCTGGCGTTAACAACAGTTGTGACAGGGATGCTGGGAATCCAACGCTGGCTCCCTGGTAGAATGGTTTCTATTCCTTTTTTTTTTTTTTTATTGATTCTTTGTGAGTTTCTCATTATCCGCTTCACTCATCTCCACACCCCTCCCATATCTATCTTCCTCACTTATAACTCCCCCCAAAACCAAATAACAACAATAACAACATCTCCCATAGAAGCTTCAGTATGCCCCACAGTACACCCTTTTGTCCACACATCTCTACTTGCAAATGTTCATTGCAGTGTCATTGGTCTGGTTGGAGGCCTCTGGCTTCTGCTACCCTGTCAACACTCGGACCTCGCTGAGACTCCCATAAGATATCCCGTTGTTGCCCTGTGTCATGGAGACCCTGCAGCTTTGATTCTGCAGGGCTGGCCCCTTATCATGCTAGAGCAGTTCGTAGAAGGGTCAGATGTTGGGGTGGGCCGACTCAAAGCCCTGGATCTGGGGCTGGGTGGTAGCTGTGATGATCACCCTGCCAGCTCTCCTGTCCCATGCCGCCAGGGCCAGATCTCCCACTCTGCCCAGATGAGGGGTGGGCCAGCTCTCCTGCCTCTGGCAGCTGGCAAGGGGTAGGACTGACTCTCCTGCTGGRGCCATTGGGCTCAGCTCTCCCGCACCCACACTACCAGCGCCCGCTCTCCCCGACTGCCCTGGCAAGGGGTGGGGCCAGCTCTGCACAGCCTTTGCACACCAACTTGGCCCAGGTGACCAAGGATGTCCGAATGGCCTTTGGCGGTAAAATGGGCCATGAACATCGACACAGACACCTGCCGCTGCAGGGCAATGGACCCAACATGGCCTTCCCAGCAGCCCAGGCAGGGACATCACCACGGCGTCAGGTGGCAGCATTGGCTACTCATACCGCATTGTTTCTCACCGCCCTCACGTTTCCGGTTCCGCTTCTCTCTTCGGTGCACAAACCCTTCTGCTTCTCTTTCTCTCTTATCTCTCAACCACAGACTTGCTCACCGGAGCGGCGCCCTCCCTGCCTGTGCCTTGTGTCAATGGCAGCGGGTGGCCTCTCAATTTCTACTCTTAGCCGTCTCACAGCCACAAGTGTGACTCTTAGTGCAAAAGGACTTCAGGCTGCGGGCTGATTATTCACTCTGGCCCTAGATGCTAGCCCAGTGTTTTGTAGTTGACTAGAATATAACACAGTGTGACTCAGTATCTTATATACAGTCCTYTTTCAGAGTCAATACGATATACTTAACGACGAAGARTTAGTACAAAATAGTCTACCTGGAAAAAAATCTTAAAAAGGTTATTTCTCAGAAATTCCAGAAATACCCAGGAACAGAACTAATGGCTGCATAGAGTGCTTCCACGGGAAAATGATGATTTGCTAATTTACTAATTAATGGAAAGCTTTAAGAAATGGTTTGACACGTTTTCAATGACAAATTTTCCTAATAGAAAAAAAATATCTTCTAATGGTTTGAAGCCATAATACCTGGGTTTAAGACGGGAGCATTAGCGCCTGGCTGCTGGGCGCAGTCGGGAAGTTCTCCCAGCGTGTTCGAGGCTGTGGCTTCTGTGCTTAGGGCCACAAAAACAAAAAAAAAGCAAACAGGAAAGAAAGAACAAAATCAGACCTCACAATCTAACTAGACCTTTATTGATCATGTTAGCGCAGATGATTTAATGTCTTAAGTTTCTATTTCTTCATCTACAAAATAGTGTCCATAATTAGTTCCTGGGATCCTAGGAGGACTAAGGGAATTGAGGCACACTGCATACCCAAGATAATAGATGCCCGGAAGATGCTGTTTCTAACTGCCTGATGGAGCTGCACCGTCATGTTGCCTGGGACCGGGATACCCAGCAAGGTCTCAGCTGCACAGCTTGGGTGGCTTCCTGGCACGGTCGGTCCCCTCACCAGCTAGGTCACCAGAACAAGCTGCTGGCATGCTCAGTGCTTCTGTTTCCTTATCAGTGGATAAGCTTCATAGAAGCCCTTTCCTTATGGGCTAGTCTTGAGACTGAGTTTATTTCTGTAGCTAGCATTACAGAGCACGTGGCTTATTGTGTTGGCACACGTCTGACGTCTTGTATTTATCATGACAGCCATGGCCAGCACTGGGCTCCTGATAAGCAGGATTCTCTGCCTTGTGTGCAGGGGTGTAGTGAAGAGAGTGAAGAAGCAGGAGACCACCCTGCTCTGCACCTCTTTTTCGTTTGCTCTCCAGCAAGGCAGTGGCTCAAAATTCTCACCCAGGTATAGAGGCAGCGGCAGGGGGATATCTGTGAGTTCTAGGCTATCCTCATAGAATGAATTCCGGGGCAGCCAGGGCTGCATAAAGAGACCCTGTCTTAAAAAAATAAAAAGTTTTCCATATACAGGCTGGCCTGGCCTTGAGCTTGAAGGGCACTCCTGCCTTGGGCTCTCACGTACAGCCTTTCTGCCATTCCAAGTGAGCTTCACTGAGCCCAGGGCTTCACTGGACTCTGTTTTATAGATCTCAGCCCTGGACACAGGGAGAGAGAAGCATAGATATATATGCTGGACAGGGTGGTGCATGCCTTTAATTGCAGCAGTCTATGAGTTCGAGGCCAGCCTACTCTACAGAATGTGTTCCAGGTCAGCTGCAGATATGTAGTGGGACCTCATCTCAAATAAAAATAAAAATTGAAAAGGAAGAAGCAAAGACATTCTCCCCAGGGTGTCTACCCTGGTTCAGTCATTATTATAATGAACTCTAGTATATTTTTGTTCCATTGTAAATGATGTTTATGGTGGAGATCAAAGTATAACATTAAAAGGATTTTTTTTTTCTCGAGACAGGGTTTCTCTGTGTAGCCCTGGCTGTCCTGGAACTCACTCTGTAGACCAGGCTGGCCTCGAACTCAGAAATCCACCTGTCTCTGCCTCCCAAGTGCTGAGATTAAAGGCGTGCCCGGCTAAAAGGAATTTTTAAAAAGATAAAATATAAAGCTGGGTGGTGGCGGTGATGTCTTTAATTTTAGTACTTGAAGGGCAGAGGCAGGCAGATCTTTTTGCTCCAGGACAGTCTTGTCTACAGAGTGAGTTCCAGAACAGCCAGGGTTAAATCCTGTCCCAAAGAAAAAATAAATAGATATAAATCAGCTAATAGTGTAGACAATTAATAATAAGACACCAGTGCAAAACCTGGTTTGTTCTTGTTTTTGTTTTTGTTTCTGTTTTTGTTATTTCCTTCTATTTGTGTGGCGATCCAGTGTATGGACAGATGGCATTGCTGTTTGCATAAGGTTTTCTAGTGTCCACCAGTTGACATATCGGTGACCCTTTTCCTGAGATACAGCTTTATAACATTATTAGTATATTACTAGTGGTTCTGATGGCTACATAGCCAAGTGGACAGGTGATAACTACTCTATATTGGAAAAAATGTCCATCCTTTACATACTATATAAGAACTCTATATGTGAATTATATATATACATATATGTATATACACACACGTATGTGTGTATGTGTGTGTACACATCATATACATATACACATACACATACATATATAAACAATTTATTAAGAAACAGGGTAGACCAGCACTTGGGAGGCAGAGACAGGAGGATTTCCATGAATTCAAGGCCAACCTAGTCTACATGGCAAGTTCCAGGATAGCCCAGGCTAGATAGGGAGACCCTGTCTCAAAACAAACAAAAAATAGGGTAGGCAAGCATACTGTTCCGTACCTGTAGCCCAGCTTGTGGGAGATGCTAAGGCTCAGGGATGGCTGGAGTCCAGGGATTCAGGCCATCCTGGGCAACACTGCAGAAGTCACCTCAGTACAAAGGGAAGGAAAGGAACAAAGGAGCTAAACCCACCTAGGACAGGAAGAGAAGGAGGGAGTATTTGATTGCCTACGAGCTGTGAAATCCTATAATTTTATTTTGCAATAGACTTTTGTCGTAAGTGCTTTATTAAACATTCCTATTTCTAACCTCGAGAGAAAATGTGTTGTACCAGAGACATGCGGAGGCTACTTACACTATTGTCTACTTTTGTGTATGTAAATTTTTCTCTAAATCAAAGGCTTTTAAAAATGGAATTTGYTCAATAAAGAGATTTTCCGGCACCCTTGAGAACAGCATGAAATACCTCTTTCTGTACACACCTGGCTGAGGGGACCTTGGAGGAACACTGTCCCTGAGAAGCTTTGTTTAGGAGGTGACCGAATCAGCAGGCCCATGAGGAGAGGGGGACACAGCTGCCGGCTCTGTTTGGGCATCTGGGCCACTGGTAAAGGCTCTTCTCTGGGGGGGACAGAAGGTGTGGCAGACAGGCTGCAGCCTTCCCATGGCTGTGGTCAGAACTAGGTGGGGTTTATAGATATAAACCTTCTTGCCCTATTAGGCCAAAGTGCTTGGATCTGCTGATGAGTCTGTAACAGTCTAGTCACCAGAATTAGATACTCAAGGGAGCATCATGACAGAATTCAGAGACCAAGGCATTTTGCTGTGGTAACCTCAACAAGCCAGTCTCCCCTCTGTTGTCCCATGTGACACATACCCGGTTTCAGCCTCTTGGTCTTGTGCTTGGGTATCCACTTGGTTGGCCTTGGGTTATTGCTCTGTTGAGGTAGCCAGTCTCCTTTTGCAGTCAGTGACTGGCTGTTTGCTCTGGGCCTCAGATAGCACAATAGTGGTGTGAGGCCTACCCTTGTTCAAGTCCCAGGATTCCAGGAGAGAAGTCAAACAGGACATAGTGCTGTAAGAGCCAACTGTCCAAGGTCCAACTAATGGAGTGCTTACACCGTGTCTTTTCCTGCTTAGCTGTCTGTGGCTTGGATAGTGTGGTAGTCTCAAGATCCACAGACCTCTGCATGTCAGCAAAACACAACAAATCAGATTGGAGAGATGGCTCAGTGGCTAAGAACACTTTCTTTTCTTCCTAGGTTTGTCTCCTAGCACCCACATGGCCTCTAGTTACAGGGGATCTAACATCTCTGGCCTCCTTAGGCAAGGCACAGACATGGTGTGCATATATAGATTCAGGAATGTATACATAGACATTAAATGAATAGGTAAATAAGCCTTTTTTAAAATCCACATGTTTTCTGAGTAGGTAAATAAACTGCTCCTTAAGTATGCTATAGCACTCACAGGTTAGGGCCTCAGAACACAGAGAAAGGAGCAGCACGCATGGGCAAGAGTAATAAAGATTCCTGCAGAAGTTAGTCTTACAAGCCGAGAGGTACAGAAGAGGCTGCTTCCATGTTTGAGGACAGCATTCTCCACTGATGGCACTGTATGACTCCAATCAGGGGTCCTAACCTTTCTGTGTCTCAATTCATCTCCACAATGGACTAACAGCTTTATCAGAAGAGGGGAGCATGGTCCATCAGGCAGATCTCTGTGAATCTGTGATGCACAGGACCTGTGCTGGTGGATGGGAGTTAATAAGCAGGTGGTGGTGGTGGTGGCAGTGGCGGCGGGGGCGGAGGCGGCAGCGGCGGCGGCGGCGGCGGCGGCGGCGGCGGCGGCGCACGCCTTTGATCACAGCACTTAGTGGGTAGAGGCAGGCAGATCTCTGAGTTTGAGGCCAGCCTGGTCTACATATTGAGTCCCAGCACAGCCAGGGCTATACAGAGATACCCTGTCTTAAAACAAAACAAAACAAAACAAAACAAAACAAAACAAAACAAAACAAAACAAAACAAGAACAAGGGCTGGTGAGATGGCTTAGCGGTTAAGAGCACTGACTGCTCTTCCAGAGGTCCTAGGTTCAATTTCCAGCAACTACATGGTGGCTCAAAACCATCTGTAATGGGATCCAGTGCCCTATTCTGGCCTGCAGGCATACATGCAGGCAGAATACTGTATATATAATAAATAAATAAATCTTTAAAAGTTCCAAATAATAGACCCAGGCATCCTTTGAGGGTTAAATTATAACTATGGACAAGTGAGGGGAGACTTGATCCCCTCCACACCACAGCACCACAATATGGAGGGAGAAAAAAAAACCAGTAACATGAAATTATTACAGTCAAAACGGGTGTTACTGTTTAAAAGTCAGTTTGGAAACACTAAGGATGAGAAATAAAGAGGCTTGCAGCTGGGTGTGCAGTAACCAGGACGCAGAAGGCCAGAGCTCTGTCCAAACCTGTATCTGCAGGCCACCAGCAACCGTGATGTCCTACAAGGAACACACGAAGGCATCTGTTGCCTTTTCTACATACTCTAAATTGTAGGTAAAAAGCAAGCAAGCAAACAAACCAAAAACAGCTAATGAGAAGCTTCCACCTGTTCTAGGAGGGAGGCCACCCAGGATCTCCTAAACAAGGAGCCAAATATGAGCTTTACCCAGAGAGCTGCAGCTACATCTCAGCTGACGGCTGGCAGAGCCTGCCAAGGTCAGGGACCAGCAACTCCTGCAAGATCAGGATCCGCAACAGTGGCCAAGGCTAGCAGTTAGCAGGCCGGCCAGGGCTGACACCTATGAGCCACTCTCCTAACTTGGTGAGCCAGGTGTGAACTGCTTGAGACCACCTTGCCAGCCGTGCACAGAAGGAAAGTACACACACACACACACACACACACACACACGCACACACACACACACACAGGCTCAGGGACAGCTCCCTTCAGGGGCTCCTCCCACAGGATGCTAGTCTGACCTTCCAGGCACCCTCTTTTGAAGGCCTCTTTCTGCAATAAATTCTTTTAAATTTTTGCTTTTTTACTTTTGCTTTTTAAATTAAAATATAATTATATCACTTTCTCCTTCCCTTCGATTCTTCCAGCCCCTCCCCAGTCTTTTCTGTTCAATTCCTTTCCATGTCTGTCTCCCCACCACTCTCAAATCTATAGCCTCTTCTTCCCCAATAATTATTGTAACATGTATATGTGTGTGTGTGTGTGTAAATGAATGAATACAAGCTACTGAGTCCGCCATTTTGTTGCTTGTGTGTGTTTGCTTTGGAGGCTCACTTTGGATTGGATTACCAATTAGGGGCCCCACCCATGGGCTATAACTCCTCTTCTCTAGGCAGTCATCTGTTGTCTGCAGCTCCTTGCCCAGGGGTGTGACCCCATGGGGTGCTCCCTTTTTTGTGTGAGCCTGTCTGTTGATGTCGCCATGGCTTACACGTTGTTTGTGCGGCCATTTCTGTGAGATATTATTTCACAGGAGACTTCCTGGTAACCTGACCCTTATCAGCTTTCCACCCCCCTCTTCTGAGATGTCCCTCAGCAGCAGACGCAGGAGTCATGATGGAGATGTATCTATCGGAGCTAGGCTCCCACAATCTGTTCATCTCTGCACCGGGTCCAGCTGTGGCTTTCTGTGACGGTCTCTATCTGTTGTGACGGTCTCTTCTTTGATGGAGGGTGGTGGCCACACTTATCTGTGGGTGTAAAGATGAGATTTAGGATGTGGTAAGGGATTACACTGCTCTCTAAGCTTTCTGTATAATAAAAGATTTTAGAAATTCACCCTTCGTTGTCCCAAATTTCACTCTTCGAATTTTCTAGACAAGGCTCTGGAACTGGCCTCAGTAGAGGCTTTAGAAAAGAACTAGAAATCCCAGTCCCTGCGTTACACGCAGCTGAGATGAGAATGTCTCTGTTGCTCCAAGGACCTCCATGTACTTCTGCTTCAGAATTAACCATAATGAACACTGTTGTTATTATCAATATTTATTGAATATTTGTTCCACACCAGGGTCTGTTTTTGTCATCTGTGTATGTTAATGCCTGAATCTTGATAGATCTGTCTCACAAACAAGGAACAAAAGGCTACAGCTTTTCATTTTATTGGAAAATGTGGTCTGGAAAGATGGCTGAGTGGTTAAAGCACTTGCAACACAAGCACAGGTCAGGGGTCAGAGGGCAGAGGGCAGAGGTCCGGCACCCACATAGATAGTGCATGCTGGGAGGCTATGATGGCAAATACTTGAAACCCCAGCACTTGGGGAGCAGAGACAGGTGCTCCCTGGAGCAAACCGGGTAGCCAGACCGRCTGAGTCAGTGAGCTGGGGGTTCACGTGAGAGACTGTTCCTCAGCATACAGGGGAGAGCAAGTGAGGAAGGCAGCGAGGCCAGCCTCTGGAAGCACCAGCCATTAGTGCCGTTTGCACATTTGCACAGGCACCCCACCCACACATCCAAGTGTATCAACACGTGACTTTACGCCGTGCGCACATCTACACAAAAATACAATGCCATAAAGGATATATCTTTAATTTTAAAAAGATTTACTTTTTTCTCATTTGTGTGTGTGTGTGTGTGTGTGTGTGTGTGTGTGTGTGGTGTGTGGAGTTTACATGCACCTGACAAAGGTGCTAGAAACCTAACCCAGGTCCTCTGCAAGAACAGTAAGTGCTCTTCATTGTTGAGCCATCACTCCCTGAAGATTTTTTTTTTTTAATTAGAAAAGAAAATAAGAGGAAAAAAAGAAAAGACAGGGGCTGGACAGATGGCCAGTCATTTAAGAATATACCCTGCTCTCAGAGAGCCTGAGGTCAGTCCCAGAGCTCTTATGTCTTGCAGTTCACAATAGTTCACTCCAGCTCCAGGGGCTTTGGCGCCCTCTTTTGACCTCCTTGGGTACCTGCACACACATCACAAACACACACACACACACATCACACACACACACCTGTGCGCATGTACAAACACACAGATGGAAACAAGATAAATCTTTAGAAAAGAAAACACAGTTGTCCCACGTTTGTTTCTAAAAGAGAAATGACTCCTACCATTTTCTAGTACTTGTTCACAGACAACTTTTTTCAATAACTTTATTATTTACATGACAATGACACACACTTTTAAATTTTATTTATTTATTTATTTATTTATTTATTTATTTATTTATTTTATTTATTTTGACAACACACTTTTCAAAAGTGGAACAAAGAAAAAGGAAACAATCTCCAAGCCACGAATTAGTAAAAAGAGACAGACCACGGCCCTAATGCTTAGTAACAGTGGCTGTTTTCACCATGTCACCTTAGACGCCCTAGTGTCTGTTGCCCTCCTGTGAGTCACTGAAGTAAAATATCACCTCATGGCTCTGGGTGCCTTTTCCGATCACTGAGAAATGACAATCCAATGAGTATTAAACTGCCTGGTATGCCTAAAACTGGCTAGTTTTCAGATTGATTTTTTTCTAGCATAATAACTAAATTACAAGACATTGCAAATAAATTCTTGTTGGCCTTTTCTTTCTGCTTATGTCAGAGACCTGAGGCTTCTACTAATAAAGGAAGAATCTTAGACATCTACTACCTGAGCCAGAAGCCCACGAAGAAAGTCAGGTAAAGGCTGATATTTCTGTGTCCTAGGGCCATGGACGTGCTAGCCAAGAGCTCTGCCCCGAAGCCCATTACCAGCCTCAAGTAAAATCTTATGTAGCGTAAAAAGACATAGATATTTATTGGGGGTAAAACTCATTATTCAGATGTCTGTGAAGAGCTTGAACCTGGAGAGGACTTGCCGGACAGACTTGTAATATCAAATAACGTCAAAGCCAAAGTCTATATTTTATATTGTTCATACTTGGAGATAAGAAAATGGGGCTTGGAAGGTGGAGGGTGTTGAGGAGATGTGGAAAGTCTCCGGGAACGCAGACCAGGATCCAAATCCTCATTTGAAATCATCTGGAAAGAGTTGTTGCTGTTTGTGTTTTGGAGGCTGGATAAGAGTTTATATTTTAGAAGGGACGTAGCTCTGATAAAAGCTAGATGACAAGTGACTTCATTACTCAAACGGGTCTAAGGTGCAAGTCACTGGTAAGAGCATGAGGCCCTAGGTTGAGTCTCCAAATAGCAACCTATGACTCAACCAAACAACAAGCCCTGATGTCCTAGAATTCCATAACTCTTATTTTTGGGTGGGTTGTTTAAGACAGGGTCACATGTAACCCAGGATGTCTTGAACTTGGTCTTTAACTAAGGATGACTTTGAACTTCTGATCCTTCTGCCTTCCCTGGCTAAGGTTCTCTAACTTCTGAGGAAACTTCAGCTGGATTAGAGAAGCCGGAGTGTAAGATCAAAGGTCACACAGTCACACGGTCTCAGTTCCACAGATACTGAGCTGAACTCTCCTCCTAAGGAGGAGAGAAAAGCACATCCACATCTACCCAGGAAGGCGGTGCGGAGCCTGTGCAAACAGGACAGGGTCTGTTGTGACTCCTCCCTATTCCTTGTACAACTTTCCACTGGGGACCCAGAGACTATAAGTTTCTGGAGCCAGACTTTGCCAGTGGACGGAAATTCTCCGCTCACTGAGAACCCTCCCACGCCCTGATATGGGTTTATAGCTATGGACACTACCATGTTTTCCGTGGATCTAGCACCTCTTAGTTCCATACCATTTACCCTCAGAAATGATCAGGAAACAACTGATTACAATCCTGAGAGCCTCCGACATGTTTCCACAGGTATGCTGCAAGACCGAGTCCGAGGAGTAAACGTAGATGTATCTCCAAAGACGACTACTACCCATGCAACGAGAGATTGGAGAGCAGCTTCTCATACCAGAATCCCAGGAACTACTTCCCATTCCGGAACCGCCGAAACTGCCTCCCATGCCAGAGCTCGGAGAACGGCGTCCCGTGGGGCTTGAAGCTGGCTGTCCTTGGGATTTTCTTCATTGTGTTGTTTGTCTACATAATTGTGGAAAAGAAGCCGCTCTTTGGTTAAACCCTTTAGGAGCAAAACAGCGTCTGCAGTGTCCCGACCTTGAACAGGAACCACGGAGCTGTGCAGAAGGGCCGTGGCTACAACCCCGCAACCTCTCCCCGCCCTACACTGGCTCTCCTGGCTGTTTCTGGGTCCAGCCAGGTGGAGGAGCAAGGGCAGAACCAGGCAGCATGGTGGTGCATGATGGTCTGTAAGCCAAGTAAGCCATCATTAAAGGTGCTAATACATCAGAGCGCTCTTCTGTAAGGGAAACTGCCTGGGCCTCCTGCCCTCCCTCCGCCTTCCCTCCGGTTTCCTCCCGTCTGTTTTTTTTTCCCCCCAGCCAAAAAGGCTTCACATTCTTATGACTGAGACTACTTGCATACTACAGAGCATAGAAACAAGGAGAAAATTATGTTCTTAATAAAATATGTCTAAGTGTCCAGGTAGTGGTGACATTTCCAGTTTGGCATGCTGACGACAGTGACCTTGATACAGCCATAAATCTGCCTCCGCAGCAGTAATCTCTCAGATTTAGACAGGTCCTTCCTCAGTCATTGAACCTAACTTTATCTCTGGCTCTGATTTTTCTATTTCCTGGTGGCACTTGGTGACTTTTCCTGAGAAGATGTACATAAATGTCTCCCCCAGATAGGACACAGAGGACAGACCTTTAAACAAAATCTAGCCAGGCAATGGTGGCGCACGCCTTTAATCCTAGCACTTGGGAGGCAGAGGCAGGTGGATTTCTGAGTACGAACCCAGCCTGGTCTACAGAGTGAGTTCCAGGACAACCAGGGCTATACAGAGAAACCCTGTCTTGAAAAACAAAACAARCAAACAAACAAAAACCAAAATTTAGGAATCTAGTCTAGGTTAGTGAACCTAGGTTATTGTGATTATTTACAGGCACCTGAGTTAAGAGTCCTTTACCCAGCGTGGGTGAGAACTTGTGATGTTCTGGCTTTTGGAGTTCCCGAACAGCGTGCAGGCAGCTCCACCAGAGAGTCTCTTCTGTTGTTTACAGTTCTATGAGCTCAGAGAGGGGCCTYGTGAGCCTGGTATATTCCTGTGAATCCTTGGAAATGTCTTGTGGGTTTTCTAAGCTTTCCTCCCCTCTCCAGGAGGGATGTTTCCATCTGGAGACAGAGGTAGCTGTTCCATATTTTCTTGACCAGGAGTCAATTGACCCTCAAAATCTGCAAGAATGCTGCGAAGGACAGAGGTGAGTCCGTGTGATGCTGGAGAATGAGGGTCAGCCGGAGACCACATTTAGGCACTGTTGGGGCGGAGCCACCATGGGAAAGGCCCCCCGCAGCCATTAACAGTAGAGGTTGGCTGGGGTTGGGGGGTGGGGCTCAGAGGTTGACCCCTGCCAAGCAAGTGTGAGGTCTGGATTCCAGCCAGACTCAGAAGAGGAAGAGGTCCTATAGCAATTTTTATCGCAGCTAAAAACAAGCCCTGTACAAAGGTACAAATCTAATCAACGGGAACATTGCCTCTTAGAGATGAAGGAGTAACTAGAACATTAACCCCCAGATTGTCGTAGAAAGCACTTAACTGGAGTTCTTTAAACCTATTTTATTTTATATATAACAGTGTCTGCCCGAATGCATGCATGTGCACCATGTGCTGCCTAGTGCCAGTGGGAGTGAGAAGAGGGCATCCGAGCTCCTACACGGGTGTCACGGATGAGTGTGAGCCACTGTGTGACTGCTGGGAACCAAGCCTGAGTCCTTTACAGAGCAATGTGTGCTCTTAACGCCTAAGCCACCTCTCCAGCCACAACATGCTTTTTTTAAAAATGGTAATCAAAAAGGGCAGACCTGTTGCACTGCGTTATCATAATGTCACAATAGGAAAGGAAAAACACAGCATGATTTAAAGATTTCTACAAATGATATGTATTAATTTGCTAATGAGAAAAATATAACTTAAAAATTATACTGTGTGTGTGTGTGTGTGTGTGTGTGTGTGTGTGTGTGTAGGGGGTGGTACATGCAGTCTCAGCTACTTGGGAAGCTGAAGCAAGAAATATTAGGAGCTGCCCCTGTCTTAGTTTTCTTTCTTTCTTTCTTTCTTTCTTTSTTTCTTTCTTTCTTTCTTTCTTTCTTTCTTTCTTTCTTTCTTCCTTCCTTCCTTCCTTCCTTCCTTCCTTCCTTCCTTTCCTTCCTTTCTTTCTTTTTAAAGATTTATTTATTATGTGTGAGTATACTGCAGCTATCTTCAGACACACCAGAAGAGGGCATCAGATCTCATTACAGATGGTTGTGAGCCACCATGTGGTTGCTGGGATTTGAACTCGGGACCTTCGGAAGAGCAGTCAGTGCTCTTAACCACTGAGCCATCTCTCCAGCCCCTTAGTTTGCTTTCTATTGCTGTGATGAAACACTAAACAAAATCTTCTTGGGGAGGAAAGGGTTCATTTGGAGCTCAAGTCTCCCCATCGTGATCCATTACTGAGGGAAGTCAGGGCAGGAGCTGAGGCAGAGGCCATGGAGGATGCTGCTCATTGGCTTGCCCAGTCTGCTTTGCTGTTTAACCTAGGGCCATCTGCGTGGGGGTGGCTCTGCCTACACTGTTTTGAGCCCCTCCAGTCAGTAACCAAGAAAATGTTCCACATGCCAATCTGATAGGGGCAGTGCCTCAACTGAGGTTCCTGCTTCACAGGGGATTCTAGTTAGTGTCAAGGCGACAAAAGCTCACCACCACACACCCCACAAAAAAGTCATCACATACTATACCTACTGTGTGCATATGTGCAAGGAACACAAACTTCTACTGAGGCTTGCCTACACCAACAGTTTTGTTCTTATCATAAAAGGTCTAGAGCTTAAATTGTGTTATATTATCTAAAACAAGTAAAATAGAGTCATAGTCACGTGAACCAACTGTAGAAAATATGGCTCTTATCGTCCCCTTTGCTCTGCCTAGAGAGAGATCTTGGGTAGATGGGAAGAAGGCTGCTCACATGCTGGCCCCTGGACACTTGTGTCCTCTCCAGCAGCAGCTGGTGTGCCAGGCTCAAGTATCAGGTTCCTTCGTTTTGGGCCTCAGCCCGCGTTGTCTCTTCTATATTTTTTGTCGCCTCTCTTCCACTGCCTCCTTTCTTTTCTTGGTCACTGTTGACCCTTCGGCCGCTCCTTTAGTTGTCCATGGCTGCCAGCAGGGTGGATAACTGAGGGTACTTGCCTTTGTTATTTGGGAGCTAGATACCTGGAGGGTGGTCCTTAGCAACAGGGCTTTGGGTGTAGCTAGGATCACTTGGAGGCGGACATAGCCTCCTCCCAGAGGTAAGATGACTTTGAGAGGATGGGCTCTCTGGATCGGCGGGGCATACTGGGTCACACAGCCATACTAGCAGTGCCACATGGGTCCTAGGCTTCTGCAGGCAAGCACCTCCTTAGCTGTCAAGTGGTCTTGTCAAGGCCCCCTGCAGCCCTTCTTCCACAGTTAAGTGGACATTTCTGGCTCTGAAGCCAGGGCCCAGAGCTTTAGAACCAGGTTCTCATGGTAAGCAGGTTGTTTCCGGTATCCGAAACAGCTGCCACTATGACTGCTTTAAGGCGGTCAGACTTTGTCAAGCTGGAAGCCTGGAGCTCAGGGGCAGGGCTGGGTGACATTGGCTCACACAGCGCCGGGCAGTGTCCGAGGTGCTGCCGGATCTTCAGCCTTTAAGCCACTGAATGGTATTTATGATGTCCAGGAGATAAGACCAGCGGACGCTTTGGGATCAAGGGCGTGCCCCAGGGTAGGTGTGGCTGGTGCTTCTTAGCGTCACATTGTATCCTCACCACTGCTGTGTTCTGCTGCTGCTTCATGTCCAGTGTGGCCCACACTTCTGAAAGGAAGCAGGGAAAGACCACTTGGGATTAGTCTCTGTTTCATCTCTACAGCAATACCAGGTGTTATGTAAGACTTACTCGGGGGACTGATGACAGACCAATGTAACGGTGACAAAACCCGACTTGGTGAAGCCATGTGTTTGTTGGGGTTATTTACAGGAACAGGGTGACTCAAAGACAGCTGCACCATTGAAAAGCTCACCCCATTATGAGAGACAACTCGTGAACAACTCCAGCATCTGGAGGACATCACAGTTTCATAGGGCATATCTTCCAGCCAGCTCCTCCTCCTCTTTCTACCTATGACGTTCCTCCTCTTCCTCCTCCTCCTCCTCTTCCTCCTCCTCTTCTCCTTCTCTTATTCCTCCTCCCTCCTTGCCCCCTCCTTCTTCTCTTTGGTTTTTCAAGGCAAGGTTTCTCTGTGTAGCCCTGGCTGTCCTAAAACTCACTCTACAAACCAGGCTGGCCTTGAACTCAGAGATCCTCCTGCCTCTGCCTCCTGAGTGCTGGGATTAAAGGCGTGCGCCACCGCCGCCTGCCTCAGCTTACTGCTTCTATGTCTTGACTCTTGTGAGTTATAGTTTTCCCAGACAGGGAAGTTTGTAGACTTCTGAGTCTCATAAGAATCTCCTGGCTCCCCTCCAAAGGGAGCTTTCAACTTAGGACTTCCTGAATCTGAAGGAGCCTCCCTCCAGGATGATGTTTTCTTTCCAGGAAACTGCTATACTAGGAGAGGCAACATAGGGAAATGTCTCCCAGTCAGTGCACTTGGTGAGCTTAAGTACCTGCTTTCACATCCACAGATGGCTTGCTTAGAACAGTTATCACAGCCTTGGTTCATAGCTTGTCCTGTAGCACCAACCAGTCTTCAAGGCTTTGGTTGGGAACCAATCATGAGTGTCTAGTAGTCCCTCTACTGGATAAGTGTGCCCCCCTGTGGCGGAGTTAGGAATGGTTCTTTCAGGCTTGTGATTGCACACACCTGACACAAACCATCAAAACCGCGACAGAAGCGCTGCCTCTCAGCTGCTCACTTTTGCAGTTTTCTTGAGGCATCTATGGAGGGTTCAGGTGGGTAGCTATCAGATGGACAGTCCTTTTGCACAAGGCATCTTGGCACTAAGAGAGAGTTCAGCTAATAAGTGGGTCCAAAGCCAYACCCCCAACATCTTTGCTTATCTACATGAAAATAAACATAATACAAAACTTTAGAACTTATCATTAATGATAACAGTAATTTTAACAATTTTCCAGCAATCCTTTAGACCCACCCAGTTCCTAGGAGACACATCTCTTTGTAATTGAGAAAATCTGAGGGTCTGAGAAGATGCCTCCCTGTCAAGAACACTGGCTACTCTTCCAGAGGACTTGGGTCTGACTTCCAGCACCCACATGGTGGCTCACAACTGGCTGCGACTCCAGTTTCAGATATGACATCTTTCTCTGGTCTCCGTGGGCACCACATGCATATGGTGCATAGATATACATGCAGGCAAAACACGCATACACATTTAAAAAAACATTTAAAAAGAAGTGTAAGCCAGGCATGGTGGTGCACACCTTTAATCCCAACACTAGAAAGTCAGAGGCAGGAGGATCTCTGAGTTTAAAGCCAGCTTGGTCTACAAAGTGAGTTCCAGGATAGCCAGGGTTACAGAGAGACCCTATCTTGGACAAAGAAGAAGAAGAGAAGGAGGAGGAACAGGAGGAGGAGGAAGAGAAGGAGGAGGATGAGGAGAAAGCTGACCCACAGACATTGGCCTAATACCTTACTACTGCTGCGACAAGTTCTACTCAGGCTACAAGACCAACATTTAATTAAGGCAGGACAACAAGGGTTACCTACCTGTTCTGTGTTATATGTTTAATCCAGAACATCAAGGGAGATTGGGGAAAGAGCTTTTGGCTTTAACAGCCTCTTTATTACACCAAGGGAAAAGAACACTGGACAAGAGATAAAAAGAATCCACACAACACCTATGCATACTCAATGAAGGAAACACCCTGTAAGACCCGAAAAAAACACGGGGGTGCACCCTGCACCCCATGCCTCGGAAGATGACACCCCAAATCACTCACAAGAAACGGTCTTGATGCAACCACATGAGGATTTTATTGGGGGACCAGTATACTGGGATCAACTCATAACCACGCAGGGTCAGAGAAGTTCCATGTCTAGTGTCCTGTGCAAGGGGTTTTTAAATCCAAAAACCGCAGAAGGGGAAGGGCTTGGGGAATTCAGATAGAGGAGTTGCACTTAGGTCATGGGGCAATGCATCCCATCCCTGGGGACCGGGTGTAACTGCATCCCGCAAGATGGATTAACTGCATTCCACAAGATAGGTTGGGCAAACATCAACTATCTATAGACTGCAGAACAACCTTTGTGGTTAGTTAGTTCCTGGAATAGAGGTCAGGGAAGGAAGGGGGGTAGGGGCTACAGAGTACGGATTTAAGAGTTTTACAAATTGGTGGCACTCTGGCCTTCCAAAGCAGGATTTTCTGGGGGTAAATAAACAAAATTTCAAGGCAGGATCTTTTAACCCCAAAGAAGCTCTGTGTGTGTGTGTGTGTGTGTGTGTGTGTGTGTGTGTGTGTGTGTGTGTGTGTGCAATTGGTACTTAAGGATCAGAATCCTGGAATCAGTTGAGAGGAAGTGTACATGACTTAGTTTCATGACCTGTCACTGTGTCAATGGACTGTGTCAATGACCAGCAGCAGCTCAGATCTCCACCTCAGCTCAACCTGTCACTGTTTGTTTTGAGATAATATCACACTCTGATGCCCAGCTATACTGAGGTTTCAAAAAAAAAAATCAGGTTCAGCCACTTGCCTAAATGCAAAATAATTGGTACATATAGCAAGTTGCAAGCCAGCCATGGCCCCAGAGTGAGACACTTATCTGCATTAAAAAAAAAAAAAAAAGCCAAATGAGAAGAGGTGGTGAAGGGATTTGAACCACATAGAGGGATGAGACACACACAGGACAAAAGGCATGCATGGCTCCCCGGCCTCAGTCAGAGTGTGGTCTAGCTGATTATTATCTCAGAATTAGTCAAGTGGGCCTTGTTGAAAGAAGACAGGGGTTGTCGATTCTACTCTAGTCAGAGTTGTTTCTCAGACCTGTTGTTCCTGGAACCTAAGGTGACTGCAGAACAGAAATACCCAGAACAAAGAAGGCAGCTGCAAAATGGCGGCAGAGATGCTGTCAGTTTCCCATAGGTCAACTGCAGGCCCAAGTGAGGAGTCAGCCAAAGCAGCCTGCAAGTCCTTGCTTCTGAGTCAGACTGGTCAGAGCACAGGCTGTACCATCAGACGTCTGGAGAGCTCATACTTGGACTGAGCCCTGAACCTGTGGGATCTTTCCTTCTCTTCAGGGAGGTAGTGTCAGATCTGAACTGTGGGACAATCAGCTGGYGTCTGCTGGGGAGTGTGGCATCAGAATTGCTCTGTATGTGAGGAAGAAACTCATTTATCAGTGTCAGGAGAGGCATGGTTTGTGACAGTAGAAAAAGACGCCTTGGGTTTTCCCATCTTAATCGATACTGAGAGGACAGAGGGAGGTGGGGGATAAGTTTCTCAGGAGCTCGAGTATGCCGACACTGCTTCCACAGGGAGAGAGCCCGTCTGTGCAGCACACCTAAGAGATACAAATTCAACAACTAATTTGCAATCCTGTGCTCTTGTGATAAAGCGACAAACATTACCAACAGCAGACACAGTTCCTGCTCTTAAGGAGCGCAGCATGGTGCTGGGGTGGAGAAGTCAAGAGCCAGTCACAGAGGCTGAGTCATGTCCTTTGAAGATGGCACGGGCTGACTGTCCTGGGGGATAGTCATCACAGACGCTGGGTGAGGGAACTTCTTGAAAATGATGTCATGGTTAAGGCAAAGGATGAGTAAGAGTTAGTTCAAAGAATGGGACGGACGTGGGTTGGGGTTATGAGAGAACTCAGTCTGGCAAAGTGCAGCATTGCTATAGCCCTACCAAGGAATAATGGCAGCTAAGGGATCGAGGAAAGTGTGAAGGAGTCCTGAGCAATATGGCTACCAGGGAAGGAAAGATTCTGCTCATGGAGTCATAAAGGTCATTGTGGTCTACATCAGAGTAAATTGGAACTTGCCAAAGCATAAAAATAAATAAATAAATAAATAAATAAATAATAAATAAATAAATAAATAAATAAACAAATAAATAAATAAAGCGTTCTACAATCAACTGTACCAGGTATCTCTCAGCTAGGTTCTGAGAGCCCAAGAGCAGAGGCAGGAGGATTGCAGTGAACCCAAGGACACCCAGGTGAGTGTTTCCCTCTCTCTGTGTGTCTTCCTGTTAGTTTCCACTGCCACCCATGAGAAGCTTGAGGGAAGAGGCTTCTAAAGGGGGGGGCAACCCCAGGAGCTGTACAAAGTCTGAGGGATTTGGGGAACACGCGTCAGTTCTTAGAGTGTGGGGCCCTGACGGTGCCAGRATCCCGGAGCTGTGCCTGTGTGTGAGGTAGTATGCACAGAAGGCCTCAAGTGGCTATGACAGCTGCTGATCAGGTGGGAGGCTGATCCAGGGGTCCCCAGGGCCAGCAGGAAGCCTCGCTGCAACTGAGTTGTAGGAACAGAGTGGTAGAGAATGCAGACCTGCAACTCCTCAGCAGAGGGAACCCTAAGAACAGCCCTGGCTTGGGGATTTACAAAGTGTCCATGTCTTTTACAGCCCCCCCCCCCCTTTTCAGGCTCTGTGTGGTGGTTTGAATATGCTCGGCCCAGGGAGTGGCACTATTAAGAGGTGTGGTCTTGTTAGAGTCRGCGTGCCACATTGGGCGTGGGCTTTAAGACCCTCATCCTGGCTGCCTGGAAGCCAGTCTTCTCCTAGCTGCCTTCAGAACAAGAGGTGGAACTCTCAGCTCCTCCAACCCCATGTCTGCCTGGATGCTGCCATGTTCCCGCCTTGACAATAATGGAGTGAACCTCTGAACCTGTAAGCCAGCCCTAATTAAATGTTGTCCTTATAAGAGTTGCCTTGGTCCTGGTGTCTGCTCACAACAGTGAAACCCTAATTAAGACACTCTGTTTTTCCTATTGATTGGGTGAAATATGCAGGCATAGAGCATAATGACGCCCTAGAATCGACTTCTTCATCCCAGCTGCCACCAGRCTAATGCACAGAAGGCCACTGTCTCCACTGCTGTCCTGTCTCTACACTGTAACAATGTCAGGTATATCTGTGGAGGTTGTTCATTTGTTTGATTTTTTGAAAGGAAGAAGAAATTCAAATATGGGGATGGGATGGGATGGGAGAGAAGCATCCTCTAGATGCCCAGAATTCTAGGCAACGGAAAAGGCTAACTTCTGTCAAAAGGGTCCCCTCCAAGAAGCATAGCAGCCACCAGCCTCCCTTTCCTGTCATGGGGGAATCTTCTGGAGAATAACTTTCAGAGTGACTCTTTAAAGTCATGCCCTTATGAGGACACAGTGTCTCAGACTCCTGGTGCAGTCCTGTAAGACAGACATTTGGGCTGGAGAGATGGCTCAGCGGTTAAGAGTACTGACTGCTCTTCCGAAGGTCCCGAGTTCAAATCCCAGCAACCACGTGGTGGCTCACAACCATCCATAATGAGATCTGATGCCCTCTTCTGGGGTATCTGAAGACAGTTACAGTGTACATACATATAATAAATAAATCTTTGGGCCAGAGGGAACAGGGCTGGAGTGAGAAGAAAGTATATGAAGACCGCTATAGTGTATTTACATATAAATAAACAAATCTTAAAAGAAGAAAAGAGATGAGACATTTGCCTCATCTCAACACAGCACACCCAGTTTCCTCCTGCGCCTCACCTGGGCAGTGTGTGAGTGTGTATTTCTTTTCAACTATGTTCCCTTCCCTGTTGCACACCTGGAGTCCGGTTGCATGAAAAGACTTCAGTGTCTCTCTCTTCCAGAGAGCCACCAACCCTGCCGTCTCACCTTCAGCTCTGCAATGACTCTGAAGAAGCCATAGCATTGAGACCTTGGACTTTGGCCAAATAAAATACCAAGGCAAGGCTTTTCTCCCTGACTGTTCCGTAGAGAAAATTCCGTTCTCTTAAAAAACAGAAAACAACAACCCCCCCCCCCCCCSCCCCCCAGAAATAGAAACATGCTTTCATTTCACTCCCAGGTGTGGGGATGTGGGCTGCTTTGGATGGTTCACAGCAGCAGCTGACTACAATTCGCTTTGTGATTTTGCCAGCTGAAGATAGTTTCTGCAATTGTGTGATGTTTGGAATTCTGGGAACTTTTCAGACGGTATATAAATGCTAGCTCCCCTCCCCCATCCCTCCCCCTCCTCTCCCCCCTACCCCCGCCCCGGCCGCCACCCAGAGGTGGTTGGTGGTTGGTGGTTGGTGGTTGGTGGTTGGTGGTTGGTGGTTGGTGGTTGGTGGGTGGTGGGTGGTGGTTGGTTGGTTGGTGGTTGGTGGTTGGTGGTTGGTGGTTGGTGGTTGGTGGTTGGTGGTTAGTGGTTGCTGGTTGGTGGTTGGTGGTTGGTGGGTGGTGGTTGGTTGGTGGTTGGTGGTTGGTTAGTGGTTGGTGGTTGGTGGTTGGTGGTTGGTGGTTGGTGGTTAGTGGTTGCTGGTTGGTGATTGGTTGTGGTTTGTCAAGTAGTCAAGCAAAAAGAAGAAACAAGAAGAAGAAATTAGATATCCTGATGAAGAAGATCAACCTTGCCCCGAGGCACTCAATGTCCCTAATGAGCAGGAAGTAGTCTTATGATAACATTGCCCCCTTTCTCCTCGGTCCTTGTTTCTCTCCTAGCTAGTGTCCATGTGTTGAAAGGTCGAAAGGGGTGGAGAAGGGTAGAAGAAATAAGAACCCACAAAGTAGCAAAAGATAGCTACAATGTTCCGAGAAATAGGGAGAAATCAGCAAGGCTGGTTTCTTCTCTCCTTGCTCAGCAAACTCCTAGGGATGGAGGGATTTTACTTTTCCAGTTCTGACTGCCCCACTGTGTCCTTGCAAACCTTGCTCCTTGGGTGGAAAAGTCACTCCTCTCTTTTCAAACCTAGCTCTGCACTCACTCCAGAAAGTGCCTGTTTTCTTCTGACCACTTTCCAACCCAAACAGACATTTGAAACCTCAAGTCTATGACCCAGATCTTGCCTCTCGTTTGTTCCTTCAAAGAGAAGCCCCTAAATCGAACAAGTGGTTTCCAAGACATTTTGGTGGCCTCCACCCTGCAGCCTCAGCTTGGGACAGGCTGTCATCCCCAGGGCCTTGGTTGTGTTCTTGTCTGTAAAGGTCACTACTATTGCCTATCTCAGGGCCATAACTGTCACCCAGGGAGAGTGATTTCCATGATCATTAACAGGTGCAGGGTACGTTGGCTGAAGCGGCAGACTCCAGTTCATTGCATGTCACGCAGGAGCCCCCCTGGCCTGAGTTCTCTATGTAGGCCAGGGAGACTGTTTTGCAGCGTCTGTACTGTTTACATCTTTATTCAGCCAGTGTGCATGCAGGATGGCAGATGGAAGAAATTCTTAAAGGCTCTATTTTTGTTGTTTTCTTCTGACATTCGCAGAAATGCTGTGCTACCACCTTTTAAAATAATTGCTTAAGAACCACGTTATTTTCGTTGCCAGTCATAAATAGAGAAGTGTCAGACCACATTGTCCAGATCTTTAGAGGTTGCTGGTGAGCCTCAAAATCAAGAGGGGTTATTTGTGTTTGCAGCAGCTGTCTTATTTTAATCTTCCTCTTCTTCCAACCCTGCCACCCCCACAGCCCCCTGAGGGGAATTCTTGTTGAGCGGCTGGGGGTGAGGTTCCGCCGCAAAGTGTTACTGAGCATGTGCAAGGCCCCAGCTTCTATCCCTGCAACTATAAGAAAAGAAAATACAACTAAAAAAGGAAATTGATTCGAGGAACTGAAGTAAAATTAAACTTTATTCTTTTCTGAAGCCAGAACTTTTCTCCAAGACTAAAATAGGAAAGTGCTGGAGTGAGGTAAGGTGCTTCCTGAACAGGCCTGAGGGCCTGAGTTCCTACTCCTAGCATCTACACAAAAAATCTGGGTGTGGCAGGGCACGCCTATGACTCCAGGACTTCCGGACGTGAGGACACAGGAGGATCCAAGTGGCTCTCTGCTCAGCCAGTCTGGCCAAACAACTCCAGGTTCAGCCAAAGACCCTGCCTCAAAAACATAAAATTGAAGCATGATACAGAAATATATCCAAGGCCGACCTCTGGCATCTTCACACATGTTTGCACATGCACACATGTACACACTCAGGAGTGTATAGCCCACACACATATACACATGCACACATACACAGAAGTGTATTCTCCACACACATGTACTACACACACACACACACACACACACACACACACACACACACACACACCAAGAAAGCCCCTAGCTGACTCGGTGATTAGCTGGAAGGCTCCCCACAGAGATTCAGATGAAAGAAAACCCATCAGTTTGTGTGAAGCAACACTGACCAAGTAAGAGAAGCACCTGTGAAGAGGGTCATGTGGGGCTTCCTTGCCCCTGGGCACACAGCACAGGGCTACTTCTTTCTTGGTCCTTTAGGCATAAGCAGGAAGTGAAGAGGCTGGGGCGGGGCTGCTGATCCTTGGAGAAAGACACAAAGACAGCTCCCAGGATTGTTCCTGTGCACGGGTCACCTAAATGCAGCCCAGGCTGATGCATTAATGTCTGGAGAGGCATGGGGAGGTATTTTAGGCACCCGGAAGGCATGGACTGAGGATGTTGCTCTCCATTGCCTGGCAACAGGGTTAGTGTGACAGCTTCAGTTCCTAGAGAGCGGTTCTTAAAAATTCTCTATGGAGTTAAGGGTTACCTAATGCTGTGGGGAGGGGGCAGGAGGCATGAGTCTTAGGAATGGTTTATTCATAACCGTTACTGTTCTGACTAGAGAGTAACTCCTTTCCCTTTCACAAGAGGGATGTTGGGCAGCCCCTCCAATGAGGACACAGAGAAAAGAGCATGGGTTCCTGTGTGAACTAGGATGGTCCTGTTGCTGGGAGGAGCACCTTGCTCCTATCCACAGGGCTGAAGCGCAAAGACCTATGGGTATGAGGAGGGCAAGGYGGGGCAGCCTGCTCTGGACAGGGAATCTACACACCCAGATTAAAATCTTCACTGCACCAGCTCCTTGTGGGGATGAAGGGCTCCTTCATGTGCAGGACAAGCACCGTGTTCTCTGAGGTGACACTGAGCTCATGATGAACCGAGGGGATGTTATAATGAA
>BDUI01004607.1:67336-80572 GCA_002335545.1 Apodemus speciosus
ATATAAACTTAACAAATAACTACTGTTGTGGATAGTTCTGGTGCTGTTTGTATCTTGAGGCTAATTCGGCTTTCCCAGGAGGGTGAGGATAAGGAATGAATCACAGGTGACTTCTTATGAACCTTCTCCCAACCTTTAACTTGTAAAATAAAGGCTAGGGCCAAAGATTGGACAGCAGAAGGGAAGATGGAGCTGAAAAGTTTGGGGAAGAAGGAGAGGAGAGAGGGAGGATGACAGAAGGGGAGTTGGAAGGAAGGTGAAGCAGAGGCGCATGGCCTGGGGAAACTGAAAGTTATGAAGGATCTCGTAGTTGCGGAATAGAATAGTGCAGTGGGAGATCTGCCCAATCTGGGGGTGCAGCTTGTATTCATATTCATTGACTTGTCTTTTCATTGCATGGGCCTATTTGGGTTGAAGATTTACTGCAACAAATTGGCACCCATATGAATATATAAAACGATGGAATAATTGGRATAACTTGTCTAATCTAGGTTGGCAGCTTGAATCATTGTCAATTGACTCTGAAATTATTGTGTGGAAATCTTGTGAATTGAGAATTTATTGATATATAAATCTGACTGATTAAAAGCGTCTAGAGTTTTGATTAACTGGGTCAATGGAATTTGTGACAACTAGCCCAAGGGGGTAGATGGCTGAGAAGGTGCAGGTGGTTCTGAGGCAGGTAAGCTAGAGCTAGGAAGACCACCTCATGGGGCTAGCCTAAAGGTGGAGAGACCCGGGGCAGAGAATAGCTGGGTACAGTGAAGGATGGTGCCCTTTTGTTTTTTAATATTTCGCAACAAACTATCTTGTATTCGGATCAAACACTAAAGAGCACACATTCTATTTAACAGCATTCTATTTATGTCCTGGGACACAAAACAAATCTTTACAAATTAAAAAAAATGATTAAAATCACTCTTTGTACTATTTCTGTCCCCAATGAAAATAAACAGAAAGATGACAGCAAATAACCTTTAGTAACTATACAAATACATGGAGCTTAAATAGCACATTAATATAAATAATAATTGGGTAAAGAAAAAAGTCAAGAAAGAAAAAAATACTTGCTAGTAATAAATGAAATGAAAACAACACAATAAAACTTCTGGGACATATTGGGAACACATATGAAAGAAATTTATAGCTCTAAGTGCCTATATTAAAATTTAAAAAGAACAAAATAAAGAGCTTAATGATGGAACTCAAAAAGGTGGCAAAACAAGAACACACCAGATGTAAGCCCAGTATATAGCAAGAAATAATGAAACCAACAAGATGGAAATAAATAATACAAAGAATTAACAAATGTAAGAACTGGCTCTTTGAGAAGATAAATAAAATTGAGCAATCTTTATCACAATTTACCAAAAGAAAGAGAAGACCCAAATTAACAAAGTCAGATGCGAGCAGTGAAACATTACAAGAGATACCAAAGAAAGTCAGAATATTATGAGGGAATATTTTAAGAATGTGTACTTCATGAGACTAGAAAATCTAAAACAAATTGTTAATTTTCTAGATTCAGCCAAGCTACCAAAAAAGGAAATCAACAACCTAAGTAGAACCARGAAAAGAAATTAAAATAGCAGAGAAAAGCCTTCCAGCTAAAAAGAAGATAGGGGAATATATGGATTCATAGTAGAATCCTATCAGATATTCAAATATCTATAACCAGTCCTTCTTATACTATTCATAAAATAAAAACAGAAGGATCAAAAATAAAAAAATATTGCCAAATCATTATTACTCTAATACTCAAATGAGGYAACAAAACAACAAAGAAAGAAAGCTATAGGTGAATGTCCCTAATAAGTATAGGAAAATATGTTCCATTAAACACTTGAAAACAGAATACAGACATACATGAAAGAAATAATTAAACCATGACCAAGTTGGCTTTCTCTTTGAAATTTAGAGATAGTTGAAAATACATAAGTCAATAAGTGTTTAAAACCACATAAGTGGACTCCAAGATAAAAATCACACGATCATGTCAATAGAGGTATATAAATACTTTAGCAAAATTCAGCATGCCTTCATGATTAAACTTTCACAGTATGCAGAGTGAAAAAAAACTTATTCCAAAATAATAAAAATGTATTCAAGAAACTGACGGCCAACGTAATCTAAAATGGCAAAAAGCTTAAGGCAATCCCACGGTGGTTGGGAACTGGACAGGGATGTCCACTCTTCYCATCCATTTTCAACAACGTACTCAAGGTACCAACTGGAATAAAGACAAGAAAATAAAATTAAAGATACAATAAGGAAAAGAATCAATCTGACCTTATTAGCAGATGACTTGGCACTATGCCTTAGACACCTCAAGAATTCTTTAAAAAAAAAAAGTCTAGAAAATTGAAATTATGCAGTGTTTTAGTTAATACAGAATTAATTTGCACAAATCAATACCTTTTCTATCTATTAAAGACAAACATGTAGAGATAATCATGGGCACACTTGCATTCACAATAGTCTCCAAGAAAATAAAATACACAGGAGCAAATCTACACTAAGAACTTGAAATCTCTGAAGAAAAAGATTGAGAAAACTGGAAATGGAAAGCCATCCTAGGCTCACAGATAGGTCGATGTATGGTAAAAATGACCGCTCAACCAAAAGCTCTTCACAGATTCAACGCAACCCCATCAAGAGCCTCACCTCCATTCTTGTCAATCACAGAATAATCAGTGCTAAAATTCATATCGAACCACAAAAACCCAGAAACCAAACACATCCTGAACAAATAAAATAAAAACAACCGTGCTAGAAGTACCACCACTCCAGACCTTAAGACGTAATACAGAGCCAAAAACGATGTGATATTGGCACAAAAGCAGGCATGGTGTTGGCCGATGAAACAAAAGTGAAGAACCAAACATAACCATACATTAACCTCATCCACTTAATATTTGACAAAGACTCCATGTACAGGCTGGTTTTGTGTGTCAACTTGACACAAGCTGGAGTTATCACAGAGAAAGGAGCCTCCCTTGAAGAAATGCCTCCATGAGATCCAGCTGTAAGGCATTTTCTCAATTAGTGATCAAGTGGGGAGGGCCCCTTGTGGGTGGTGCCATCCCTGGCTGGTGGTCCTGGGTTCTATAAGAGAGCAACCTGAGCAAGCCAGGGGAAGCAAGCCAGTAAGGAACATCCCTCCATAGCCTCTTCATCAGCTCCTGCTTCCTGACCTGCTTGAGTCCCAGTCCTGACTTCCTTTAGTGATGATCAGGAATGTGGAAATATAAGCTGAATAAACACTTAGTTAGGATTCTGTCTAAGGTCCACCCCACACTTACCTGGCAACAGCCAGGTAGGCCTGGCCCAGTCTAAGAGGGGCTGCTTGCCCCCTCCCTCTTTCTTACCCTTTTACTGCTGTTTTCTGCTTGCTTCTCTCCTGCCCTCTTGAGCTCTTCTCCCCTCCCCCCTCTCTCCACATGGTCATGGCTGGCCCCTATTTCTCTACTCTCCCCTTCTCTCTGCCTTCCTCTGCCTCTACTACTCTCTTAACCCCCCCATCCCCCATGCCCTAAATAAACTCTATTCTATACTATACTGTTGTGGGGCTGGTCCCTCYCAGGGAAAGGGATGCCTTGGCATAGAGATGCTGAGACACCCCCTTCCCTCACACCTCACCACACCCCATAGAACATATCTTAATACCCCTTAATAATCACAACGCCCTTTCCTCCCCAACTTGCTTCTTGGTCATGATATTTTTGTGCAGGAATAGAAACTCTGACTAAGACACTCCAGAAACATAGATTAGAAAAACAAATAGAGAGTGTAAGGCTCCAAAAGTTGCTCAATGAAGACCCCAAGCTCATATAATATGCAATAACAAGAAGCAGTTCATTTTGTACCATCCAGCATGCAGGAGTCAACCATTCTCCAAAATGGCAACCCCAGATAAAGGCATGCAAAACCTTCTTATAGGGAACTGGGGGAACTGTCTAGAAGGATTATGTAATCTCAAATTTCATTGGTGGGTGCTAGGCACTCACAGGTGGTCAGTGGTCTGCATTCCTGTGTCTTGAACTTTTAACCATATGATGAAATGGGGCTGWCCAGAGCAGATGGCCCATCCAGAGATACGATAGCTCCTCATTTTTGTGGTTATCTTTAGGAGGGGATTTTATGATCTTATTCTAGATTTTATGGTCTGTCCCTGGAGCTGCCGTCTTATGGCCTATTTTCTGGGATGTAGGGCCTGTTCCTATTGCTGGTCCCTTATGGCCTTTTGTTTTTCCCTGAAATCAGGTATGATCCTTAAATGGAAACAAATGGGGTTCTTACATGGAGACAATCAGRGCATATGTTGACCTTTCAGAAGCATCCTCAACAAAAAGTGCAGGTGCAACTGGATGTTCACAGTCAAAGGAATAAAATTAGATCTTTGCTTCTTAGCTTGTACAAAACCTAACTCCATATATATTAAAAACCTTAATCTGAAACACTGAAGCTGATGTTGGAAAGGGCTTTCTCAATAAGAATCCGTTGCCAATGGACTAAAGTCAGCCACTGACAGGTAAGATCCCATGAAACTAAAAAGCTTGCACACTGCTAAAACAAAACAAAACAAAACAACAATCAATGAACTAGAAGAGGAAGCCCACAAAATTAGAGAGAATGTTTATCAGTTATACCTCTGATAGAAGCTTAATATCCAGTATAATGAAAGAACTCAAAAGAATGGTCACACACACTAAGCAGACCCACTCGGNAAAAGAAAAGAAAAGAAAAGAAAAGAAAAGAAAAGAAAAGAAAAGAAAAGAAAAGAAAAAAAAGAAAAGAAAAAACGGGCCTAGGAATTGAATAGGGCGTTCTCAGCAGAAGAAAAAAAAATGGCTAAGAAATATCTCCAGAAATGTTCAGCATTCCTGGAAATTAGGGAAACGTAAATCAAAACAACTTTGAGATTTATTCTCATACCAATCAGAAAGAATGGGCAGGATCAGCAAACAGCTGAGAGCAAATGCTGCTTGGGGCTGTGGGAATAGGTAACCCTCTTTAAAGAGGGTTGCAAACATAAGCAGTCATTATGGAAATCAGTATGGAGAAATGTTGAAAGCTAAAAGCAAAGCCACGATATGACCCAAATAGCATCATCACTACCTGAAGTCCGAGGCAAGAGTTTGAAAAAAAAAAAATCTATTTCCCTGTCCGCCTAAGCGCCTTAGAATCGGGCTTTGCAATTTAACAGAACTCAGTAAGTGCAGCTGCGGCTGAATACTGACATATATTCTGTATTGATTTAGGACCCCAAAGCCTGCAGGTCTGGCAGCACTTCGCCTTACAAAAAGCTGTGGTCGGAGCACCAAAGTCCTAGAATCAGTAAAGCTGGCCTTCCTAAACTTTGAACGTTTTAGTGCTTGCTGCCTGGGGAGTAAAAATGCACTGCAGCCGGTGGCACCACGCGGCATGAGAAAACTGCAGATGATCAGAATGCGCAGGAAAGCAGGGCACATTTTTGTAACAGCCCCCACACCGTCCCCCCAAAAAGAGCCAAGGCAATCTCTCCCTGGAAACCCACTGGCCTGCCTAGCAGGCAGTTTTCATTCTCCTTCCCATTTTCCAAATCCAAATCCCCAGCCTGAGCCCCAGCTAGGTATCTGACGACCACCTGATGTGTCCTCTCCCTCCCAGCTCCCATCTCAAAGGGACCAACCAGATCTCCCACAGCTTTCCTTCCTCATCCCATCCCATCCTTTTGGCAACACCCCAGGAATTCTCTACTACTAGCTAGCCAGCATCCCACAGATTCTCCAGGCGATGAAGCTTACTTACCTCCATTCCAAGGACCCGCTCAGCACCCCGGGCCACGTAGTCCATTCCTGCATTTCTGCCCGCTAGTTCCCAATATTTAGACTCCGAAGCCCTCCTCACAGTGACCACATATCCCTAAGCTCCAAAGAGAGCAACAGAAACCACGGGATGGAAAGCCCAGTCAAGGAAGAAAAGACCAGACCTGATACCAGCACCTAGAATTACAGTCATCCAAAACCCAGATGCAAAACATCAGCATAAAAACCCAATAACGAGCAGCCAGGACAGTAGTATGTTTTCACTAGACTAGAGCAGCCCTACTATGGCGCGCGGGGGCGGGGGGTGTTACAAATATAACACAATATAGCCAAAGTACAGAAAAGGACTTCAAAGCCATGCTACCTTGATTCTCTAGTGCCCGGGTTAGCCATGCATGACAACTTTAGTGTTGTCTCTCCCAGGGCCTGCTACTTCCAACTGCTGCTTGAGCAGCTAATAATGTATGTGGATCCCCAGAGCCAAGCCTCATCCTCGTTAAGATCTGTTACCCAATTAATTGCTATACAGTTAGGTGATTTATTTTATTTTTTTTAAGATTTATTTACTTTATACATTGACTATAATGGTGGTGAGTACACCACCATTGCTCTCTTCAGACACACCAGAAGAGGGCACCAAACCCCATTACAGATGGTTCTTAGCCACCATGTGGTTGCTGGGAATTGAACTCAGGACCTCTGGAAGAGCAGTCAGTGCTCTTGACTGCTGAGCCATCTCTCCAGCCTCGGTAATTTATTAACTTTTTTTTTTTTGCATTATCTATGGGTTATAAATCTTCAAGATGAAACCCAGATGTGAGAAATTTGACAAAAATATTCTAGTTTAGAATTTTATACTTAGTTTCTTAAATGCGAGCTATTTCTAAATTGATTACAAATTTGGCATAAAAGCAAATGCCAATATATCAGAAAATGTATATTTATTGCAGAACAAATGAGTAAATGTTATTAATTCATTTTTACTGTTATAATGTTATGTTATATGAAAATTATATTACTATTGTAATGATAACGAATTATCAATCACTCATTATTAATGTTACTGGCAGTAATATCAGATGTGATGCACGTTTTTGTGTATCAGTTAATGTTTTAAAAACCTGAATATTATTAAAAATATTTAAAATAACCACAAATATTGATGAATTGCATGGAGTGCAAAGAYTATACATTRCTGCTAAACATGTTGATTGGAATTGAGGAAACTCGTYGTTTTAGTTAGGGTTGTTATTGCTGTGATGTCACACCATGGCCAAAAGCAAATTGGGGRWAAAAAYGGTTTATTTGACTAATGTTTCCCAAGTCACAGTCCAGTGAGGAAACCGAGGCAGGATCTCAAAACTGGCAGAAACCTGGAGAGAGGAGCTGATGCGGAGACCATGAAGAATGCTGCTTACTGGCTTGCGCATCATGACTGCATTTCTCACCTGAGGTTCCATCCTTTCAAATAGCACTAGCTTGTGTAAGTTGGCATAAAACTAGTCAGCACATTCATTTTCTTCAGAAGTTGGTTCAGATCGTATGATTATAAAAATAAAAATTAGTAAAAATAAATAGATTCTTACGTYTCCTTCATTAATTTAAAGCCAATGTCAGCAAAGCATGCAGTGAACAATTTAGCCACACAAATGTGTTAAGGAAAATAAACGTATAAGTAGATTTGATTAACAGAGTGCAAAGGTTACTCGACAGAGACACCTAAGAATCARACCCAATCCTTGAATGGCATTTAAATTGGAAAATGATTTGACATACAAAGTCATATTGAGTTAGAAATGGGGCTATTGGAGATGTCATGTTACGTGGAAACTGCTTCTCCTTATATTCCTTCCCTAGTTATTAGTATACAGACTTTCAGAGAATCTCTTTTAACTCAGTTCTCGTCTGAAATTCTAATATTCCTTGTGTTAAAGTNTGTATGTGTGATGCTTGTGAGTAAGCAGACATGCTTAAAGTCTGTTTATTTGTGTCCATGTCCATGTGAAACCTCCCTCTGTCTCTGACTCTCTCTGTGTCTCTCTCCCTGTCTCTCTGTCTCCCAATGTCTCTCTGACTCTCTGTCTCTGTCTTTCTGATTCTCAGTCTCAGTCTGTCTCTGTCTCTGTCTGTCTCTGTCTCTCTGTCTCTTTCTCTGTCTCTGTATCTCTCTCCCTCTGTGTGTGTGTGTGTGTGTGTGTGTGTGTGTGTGTATGTGTGTGTATGTGTGTGCACCCAAGTTCAATGAATCTGCATTACTGGTAAGTAGATAAGTGGCCCACCAAGAGTATTCATTCCCAAAGAAATAGTGCTTGAGAGTAGTCTATCACAATTATGTAATTTTTCTCATCTTTATTTTAAATTTATTTTAATTTAGTTATACTTTTGATTTCAGCAGGAAAACCTGGAGATGTAGGAAGATTATCATCTCCACATTTACAACAAAACAAGCAGTGCAGACAACATGTAAAACTGTTTGTCCCTAACCATTTATAAAAAACACGTTTTCAGAACAAAATCTATCCACCAGTAGTGAAAGGAACAGGAATTCTCCTGAAAGACGAAAAAGGCCTTGATGTTTACTTACCTGATACAGATTACATGATATGCTATTAGAAAGATTGATAAGAATAGTAAGCTAGAAATGATTTTGTAAGCTGCCAAAATAACATATCAAACAAACAAAAGAATACTTTAATTTTAATACAAAGGTAACAGTAGACCTGCAAGCCAGACAATATATTCAGTGAATATTGCATAAGATGTAAGATGCATGCAACAGCAYGAAGGATACTAGAGAGGAGCTGGCAATGTGCTATAACATTTTAGACACTATACATTACCAGTTTGAGGTGTCRGGGAGATGTCAGATTGTTTAAGTATTTATGAAGCAAATCTTGGAGTTACCATACACAAATAATTAYATTAATGAGAAAGTAACCCAGTTAGCCAAAAACTGAAATTAATAAATTAAAAACCACAGATGGCAATAAAAGTGAAAATGGAAGCAATGATGACTAGACGTAAACAGGAAAGGGCAAACGATTGTAGAGTCTAGTGTAAATACTTCAATACCTCTCTTAGGTGTAAATGATATAATAGAGATTGGGCAAAGGGTAATTCTATACTAAATGTAAAATAATGAAATTAATATAGTTAATCTAAAATAATKAAATGAAAAAGAAATAACCCATATAAGCATTAGCAAGTTAAGGTAAAAGAAGAATGGATACGACATTCTGATAAGTCTATAGCTGATGACTGAACTGCTGATWACATGGAAAAATAAATGAGTCATTCAAAAACTTGCCAAGAGTTTTGGAAGAAAAGAATCACATTTTTGTTACCAGCATGTCAAATAAAATGTCTCAGAGAAATCATTTTAAATTATGTATTTTCTCTTCCAATCTCCCATCTCACTGTCAGAATATAAGTCTTAGAGGNACCCAATCCTTGAATGGCATTTAAATTGGAAAATGATTTGACATACAAAGTCATATTGAGTTAGAAATGGGGCTATTGGAGATGTCATGTTACGTGGAAACTGCTTCTCCTTATATTCCTTCCCTAGTTATTAGTATACAGACTTTCAGAGAATCTCTTTTAACTCAGTTCTCGTCTGAAATTCTAATATTCCTTGTGTTAAAGTRGCAGAAAGCTCAGGGCCACAACTGTGTTTACTCTCTAAACCGTGTCTAAAGTACATCTAACAGCTCCTTGTTACATATTGTAATGGACAGGCTTTGCTTGGAAGGCTGATTAGTTTTATTGATTAGCACTGCAGTTGATTTACTGGGTTCTGCCTGCCTGGWGAATGCCCGGTTCCTTCAGGAGTAAGGTGAGGTTTGTTGGAAGCCCTTGCYGAACCGTGTCCACTGGAGTGTGYSTGGCTGGGAACACGAACTTCTCTGAGTTAGACAGAATAAGCAATTAGATGTGTGAATAAAAATTTTACTCTGGGTATTGAAGCAAAAGCTTAAAAGCTACRTAATTATAAGCAAAAAGTCTGCTCCGGTGATAGTTCTAGAATCTAAAACATTTCAGAATTTCAGATTGGCTCAGAAAATTATCACACGGAGAAATTGCAGTTATTTTCTCTTTACAGGTTAGCAAATGTGCAGGTTTTATTGTCGTGCCTCTAAGTTCTTACACTTTTTAGTCTATATATTTAGGGGGAAAGCTTTGTATAAAGATAATGGCATCCAACAAAGTCTGTGTTATTCTGCTGCAAAACTTGAATTTTCAAATCTGTAATTACTCAAAAAAGAAACTGTATGTCTCTATTTAAGACAGTTTCAGAGATGGATATAAAGTGAGCTTTAGAAATGTGAGGGTAACTTTGACAACTTTAGACAGAACTCTCGATGCCCACGTTGCACTTCTCATGGAGAAGTAATGATTTATGCTATACTACTTTTACTAACTCGTGTGTGTGTGTGTGTGTGTGTGTGTGTGTGTGTGTGTGAATTTATGCAGTCAAATACAAATTAGGACCAAAAGCATAGGTCCTATAGGAAGAATTGATCACATGCAGTCATTTTGGATGATATAGATTGTATCATTAAAAATACTTTATATAATATTCAAAATGCATATAATGTGGTTGGATCTAACCCATACCTCATTCCCTCCTCTCCAATGAATTCCTTTTCCCTCCCCATCTAACTCCTACTTCATCAGCTCTATGCTCTTTGTTTCTCTGTCTCTCTGTCTGTCTCTATCTCTTTGTCTCTTTGTCTCTGTCTCTCTCCCTCACTCTCTTCTCTCTGTCCTCTCAAGTGTGTGTGTGTGTGTGTGTGTGTGTGTNACACTGAAGGGCAATATCAAACGTTTTGTTACAGTAGATTCCAGGCTCATTTCTGTGTGGCCTTTTACCTGCCTTTTAGAAGTGGTCCTCCACAAAAGAGCATTTGTTAAGAAATTAGTATGAGGGGTAACCGGGAAGGGAGATATCATTTGAAATGTAGATGAATAAAGTGATTGATGATGATGATGATGATGATGTGGTGATGATGATGATGATGATGATGATGATGATGATGATTGATGATGATGATGATGAAATTAGTATGAAGTCATCCTACTAATTGTATGGGTCCCTTTGTCCTGCATGGAATTTCAGGGAGATGATACTTACATTGCTCTTATGATTTTCCTAGTTCCACTTCCTCCCTTACTTTAGCGCAGACTAACAGCCTGTATCTTGCCATCCACATTTCCTTTAAGACTCTTATTTAGAAATTGTTTCAAAGATGTAGAATTCCATTTTTAAAATTATGACATCATRTGTTTACGAAGAAAATATCTTTATTCAGTACAACCTTATAGAATTTTGGAACAAGGTTTCAATGTCACTAACTTGGTCGATGATTTTTATGGGCCATAAGCTTAAAACTGAGCTGTCAATTTCAAAGGTAATTTGGTTTGAAAAAAATTGATATGAAATTACAAGTCATGTTCATAGATACAAGAGCGATTTCTAACCCCATTTTGTAAGCCTACCAATCTAATTACAGATAAACAGGTCTAGGTTATATTTCACACAGCCTGTCATGTGCAGAGACAGATTTTCAAAGTCACTGTAATGGGTGTGATATCTGATATTAACAGCAATTTCTTAATTTGATCCATTAGATTTCCATTTTATCACATTTCATCTTATTTCTTTGAAACCCTTTAAAATGATGTTTTTGCTTGCACAGAACCTTTTGAAGATATAGCTTTTGATATATCTTTCAAAAGACATTCTTTATGCCTGCCACCTCTCCCCACTCAAAAACCTTTCATATTCTTAATACTGTTAATAAAAATTATGTTCTTATTTTCTGCTGCAATCACAGGTTATCATAGCATTATTTTTTAATTCAACAATCTTTCCTGAGTAAAGGTATCAACAAAAAAATGTCTCATATGATAAACATTCCCCTTTTAAACTGTATCTTTTGCTAAATTTCAGACAGTTATCTTTTTCTTTCATTTATTCTCCCTTTACAAATATGAAATTATAATGTAATTATAATGTAATTTTTAGTTTAGCAAACACCAATATACCAAGTAAGTACTAATCATAAATTGAAGCAAATATAACTTGAACTTTATAAACTCTTCCTATTTTTCATGATTTATTTAGACATTATGTTCATTTCAATACAGTGGATAATGAATAAAAAAGATAAAAAGCCAGCAAATCTATGAACAAACAACTTAGAACTTTAACAAAATTTTCCTATGATTTGCTTTCATAATTATCTCCAAAAACGTTGATACTTCCCATAGTTCTATTTTTCTATGTAAAATATTTTTTATATTTTCTTATTCTATTTATTTTATTTCCATAAATTTAGAATACTTCTCATATTCAATGCTCTGCTATCAAGACATATGCCCATTTGAATAAATCCTAAGAAACAACACTTACTTAAAATTTTCTTACATTCAGTGTGATCATTTAATGGAATAATTTAATGAATTATGCGGAGGTTGTTAAAATTGATTTGAAATCATTTTACTAAGTGAAATCATAGGTCTGTTTAAAAGCTTGACCAAACCTGAAATTTAAGTTTCAAACTCAAAGCCACTTCCAAGTTATCTGCATGAACAGAAAATGCTATAATAATAATTTTGTCAAATAGGGTTAGAGAATCTCAAAAGACCAATTATAGAACAYGCAGAAGTGTGTTACTAGTCTTCAGTCTGCATTTTAAACAAATATGTGATCAAGTAAACAGATGAATGCCTAAGATATCTTATGATGTGAAATGTATCTTTCTCACATGTCATTTTATGGTCTAAACTTGAAAAGTTTTAGTTTCTAAACTTTCTAGGTAGAGAAAAAAGATTGTTGGTAGAAGTGGGGGGTTGTAATTATGAAAAAATGTATGCAAATAAGAAAGGTTTATACTTCATTCACTATTCAACGTACGTCTTCCTATTTCTCATTTCACTTTTGTCATGGTGGTATAACAATTTCTTCCTAATTGAAACTTCCRTCCTGGAAAGAAATGGGGGGTACATGCGCCTCTCAAGAAAAACAAACTTGAGCTGAAACTTAYGAAACTTGCCACATTCAGGAGGAAACTTTCTGCAGTAAACAGCTTCTGGAGGAGACAGCTCTTGCCACATGTTTTTAAGAGGAGACTTGTGGGCCTGTACAACTAACTGCCTGCAAGTTGTGAAAGAGGTCAACAGGTACACCTTTCAAGAGTTATCACCCATGTCACCCATTCTGGGTGGATTTTTAGTGATGCATATAAGCACATAATATTGAGTCAACCCTACTGTTACCAATAATCCCTCATCCTCATCCATACTCCTACTACCAACCTCAATGAAACCCACTAATCCAAAAAGCTAGACTTTGGTACAATTATTTTGGTCTCTCATGGTTTCTGTCACTAGGATTAGTTGTGAGTGTGTGTGTGTGTGTGTGTGT